>CM071860.1:69964015-70065274 GCA_036759665.1 Gynandropsis gynandra | reverse complement strand
GGGTCAAAATCGGGTCAAAATCGGGTCGGTTAACGCCAATATACTGATTATATAACGGAGGGGAGAATTGGCTGAATTGGTATAGTTAAGGGGGGAATCAGATGAATTTTGTAAGATGAGGGGGAATTGGCTGTGTGAGATAGTTGAGGATTTTGTAAGATAAGGGGGAATTGGCTGTGTGAGATAGTTGAGGGGGAATTTGAGTAAAGAAGATAGTTGGGGGTGTAATATACCTTTTTCCCTAAAAAAAACGCTGAACTTAATAAAATTTTGTAACGTTGATGTGCAAGTCCCGTCTAATCACCTTGAACAATACGTCAACTAAACATGGTTCCATCCACGTGTCAGTTTTTGATTTGTTATAAGAAGTGAGCTCACGAGGTCTTGTTGCAGGCAATCAAAGCTCGAACGAGTCGCCAGAAAATCCATAGCTCGTCTGAGAATAATCGAATTCAAAAGTGACTGTCTTTTATGCGTAATTCTCAGGCAGAGATGAGAATCGAAAAGGGAAATCACGACGAAGAAGATTATGGCGATGATGAGTTTGGCCCGAAACGAGATTGTCCCTCTTCCAACATTACACTTCACAAAGGTATTCTCCGATCTAATCAGAGGAATTCCTCTAGTTTCATCCTGTTTCATTTTTCTTTTATTTATTAGGGTTATGTTACGTCTCTTCGGGATTTATAATGGGTTTGTCTTGTTTTCTGATGGGTTGAACGAGATTGTGTTGAATTGGAGAAAGAATCGTTTTTTTTTTTTTTACAATTTTTCTAATTTGCTATCTGATTCAAAGCAGATGCTAAGAACAGTGACAAGGCAGTGATGCGTTCAAAACATTCAGTCACGGAACAACGAAGAAGAAGCAAAATCAATGAAAGGTACGTAATATCCTTAAGTCCTAACTTATCAGATTAAGAATTCTACTATGCGTCAGCATTTCATGAAATCATTCGGTATGGTCTCTATTCAGATTTCAGGTATTGAGGGAACTAATTCCACATGGCGAACAGAAAAGAGATACAGCATCTTTCTTAACAGAGGTTTGTTATGTTATGTCGGATGAATTTAACTGAGAATATCATATTCACTGGACATTTATTGACATTTCAGGTGATAGAATACGTCCAGTTTTTACAAGAGAAGCTGCAAAAATACGAAGGCTCATCTCCTGGATGGACTCCTGAACCCACAAAGTTGATGCCATGGGTATTTTTTATATAAATTCATCGCCATAACTGAAGATTTTGCATTGGAAGTCTTTCTGTCAGTTGAACTTGGTGTTCTTTTTCTGGTTTGAACAGAGGAATAGTCATTGGCGTGTCCAAGGTTTTGTCAACCATTTACAATCTATAAACAATGGCTCTGGTCCTCCAGGGAAGTTTGAGGAGAATAATATGACGACTACGCCTGAAGTTGTCCCAAGAGCGTTAATTCGAGTTGAATCTGACGCTGACAGAGATGAAATCTGTGGCTCAACGGATAGACAGCTTGAGTTAGACAGCAAAGGGTTATCTTTGGCCATGTCAGTTGCGTCGATTCCACAGCATGATCATCAATCTAATGAAAGCCCTGCAAGGATCGATGTTTCAGGTCAAACTGAGGATCAAGTTATTGAAGGAGGAACAATTAACATCTCTAGCGTCTACTCGCATGAGTGAGTTATTCAACTATTCCTCGGCCTTCTCTTCTTGAGTATTAATCGTGACCTTTTAAACGTGACCAGGCTATTAAACTCTTTGACACAAGCACTACAGAAGGCGGGTATTGATCTATCACATGCTAGACTTTCAGTACGGATCGATCTTGGCAAACGATCTAATCAAGGAGTAACATCTTCTAAGGTAAAACACAAGAAATTATCAAAATTTGAGAGCTCATTTGTCGAGTCTACATTGATCTTGCCTGCTTATATTCTAATGTTTTCAGGATCCATTATCTGATAATGAAGGGATAATGCAGCTTCATAAGCGTATGAAGACATAATCCAGGTATGGATGGCCATTTGTACATGCTTGGCTTCTAGGGTTCTTTAGGACATTCTTCAGTGAAACAAAAATCATTGTTTAGAAGAATCTCTCTCATTTGTTATGTTCCTCGTCTTCTTTCAAACTAATTTGGGTTCAAAAAGAGACAAAGTATGTAGTAAAAGGGCAACAAAGAAGTACCGTTGGCTATTGCAGTGTAAGCCCCATAGCTTTGATGAGAAAAGCATAGTCAAAGGCTGTCTCTTCACACTGACTATACCGACCACCTTCTCCGAAATGGCCTCCGCTCATATTTGTTTTCAAAAGCACAGATCTTGAACAACTGTTACATGTATCGCTTCGAATCTTCGCCACCCATTTCGCACCCTCCCACACTCCGACCCTGCAAAGCCATTTCGTTTCGATTTATCGTACTTTATATACACATTGTAATAGTTACAGTCGTTTAGGTTTTCGTTATACTTGCCTTGGATCGTGAAACGATGTTGTGACGAGTGTTGATGGATAGCAAACACCTTGGCATATGTTTTCGTAAGGAGAATAACTACGGATCGAATTGAAATCCGTTTGCATTTGTGGATTTCCAAATTCTTCATAGTCTAGAACTGTAAGTGGTAAGCTCGGATCCAATAACGTATTTAACACATCGAGAAAGGGGACCTAGCAACGATACATCCCGATGAGAAAGCTCTAACATGTGTAAAAGATGCGATAGAGGACGAGTTTTTAACCTTTAAAATTGCAGCTCGGAACAGAGTTGGATGCATATTCATGGCTGCAGCTGGAAGAATACACCCTGCACTATACGCCATTGCACCAAGATACTGTCTATGGACATAGCCCTTTTCGATTAGATAGTTTGCACATTTTATGAAATCTTGGATTGAGTTTTGTTTGGACAATCCAATACCGGACTTGTGCCATGAAAAATCCTCTCCCCCTCCACCCCTGCAAGAAATATCAAATGCCTGAACCAATTTTGTAAATGAAACTCATAATCGACACGATCATTCTCTTGTTTTATTCGATATACCTAACATCAGCGAATGCAATCACCCAACCGCGATCAAGCATGCTCAATCTATTAGCGCACCAGCTTTTGTCAAGTACTTCTCCATATGCACCATAACCAAGTAATATTCCCGGGGATTGACTCATCTTCCATGCTTTACGGGAATATAATATCGTAAGAGGGACCTGAACTCCATCGTGAGAAGAAACTTCTCGTCTCTCACAAACATATCCATCAGAGAAATCCTTCCATCTATCCATTTTGGCGTTATGATCTACAGAGCAGGCAGCAGTTGATGCAGCAGTATCATGATTACTTATAACACCCTCTTCGTGCACAATCGAGAATGATCTTTTTGGCACGTCATAGTCGATAATAGCGTCAGGAGCCTGCACGTCAGGATAACATCAAGGTGATTTTGTAGAATAGAAGCGTTAAAAGTAGAAAATACAAAGAATAAGAACAGCCAATGTCATAAGCAAGATCACTAGAGATTATACCACGGGTGATGACAACACAACTCTGTATATGGAGCTCATAAAATCATGGTTTGATCCTGGGACAACACTGCAGGGATCAGAGGGAAGAGGAAAGTACCAGGGATTAAGATCCTCTATTCTCATCAGATTCTACAAAAAAACAAAAAAAAAAGGCAGAAAATTAAACATCTAATGATAGACCAAAGAGAAACAAACCACATTGTCCTTTTGCACCTTTGAAGTTGCCTTGATAGGCATATCAATGGAGGATATCATAGATAAGTCATTCTTGTTGAGGAAAAGCACCATGTAATCATTGAACATGTCCATATCCTGTATACTCACATCATCATTTGGATGGATAATAATCTGAGAAGAAAAATATGTAGGCATTATTACAACTCTGAATGAGAGGGGAACAAATGGAATATGACAACATTGATCACAAAAGAGGAAAAGACCTGCCAGTTAGATGCTTCGATTTCATCCACCCGGCATCTAGCCAAGTAATAGCCTTTGCCAGAGCACTCACCATTTGCTGTCGTGGGTGCATTAGTTAGAATGTAAAAGAATCCATTATGATGTTCAATAAAGTACTGCACGCCAATAACCCGTCTACGAACCCTTCGTAAACCAGCTGATGGGTTATTGGAACTTATAACATAAACCTGAAACAAGACAAACCAATATGAGCCTCCTGGCGAAAAACTTTACAGAAGACGGGATTAATCGAATTGGAAGAAGGTGATTCCTCGGATGAAGTCCTGGAGTTTGAATTGATAGTAACGAACTTTCCATCTTTAGTACAGGTTATATCTACACAAAAGCTGGAATCTTTTTCTGTAAACACTTGTGAATCATCGACCCCATCTGATTCTACATTTGTGGACATAACCCTGCAAAATGAGCACATTGAACAAACAGGCCAGCTTGAAAAAAATCTTTCTACAATCAGAGATTGTGTTTACCTGTGGGGTCTTTGATTGTCATCTAAGATAGTATAGAACAAGGTTTTGCCATCTTGAGCCCACGCCAAACTAACAATTCCATCAGCTTCTGATCTTGGAACTAAATTTCCATTTCTAAGGTCTTTGATGTGAAGTATAAATCTTTCACTTCCCGTAGGATCAACTGTGTAAGCTAGATAGTTATGATCAGGCGAAACCCTGCAAACTCCAACGTGCACGTAACCTGAAAGACAATCAGTAAAGACCCATTTCTGTTCACTCTTTAGTAACTCCAAATCTCTTACAAGAATCTTAAACACTTGCCATACTGTTGTGCAATTTGATTCCAGTCAAGTAGAATTTCTTCCTTCTCTTTTCCTCTACCAAAAAGACCCGTGAACCAACCCGTTTCAACATTCTCCAATCTCCTACACAAAACCAGATACTATTTCCCTTCGGGTATGTATTGCCTATATAACCTATTCAAATTGCACTTGCACTTATTCCTTTGCTATCAATCTAGGAAAAGCCGAAGAATTTTAAATTAAATTCCATAACCTGTTCAATTTACACTTGCTCGTATTCATTTGCTACCAATCTAGGAAAAGACGAAGAATTTGCAAAATCAAGCAAATAAGGGACGAACCATGGTCCCCAACGTTCAGGAGGAGTGAAAATTTCAGTGGGCATGCGGGATTTCATCTCGGAAGCTAGATTACGCCTTAGGGTTTCTGTGTCCGCCATGAAAGCTTCAGCGTACAAATTCTCGCGGTCGAGGAATTCGATGAAATCGGGATCATCCGTATTCCTCATCCAACGGTAAGGGTCTTGCCACGTCATCCCGTGAGCAGAGACCGTGAAGGGGACCTTCTTCGGAACAGGAGGAGCTTGGTTCGGCAATGAGGATGCTTGCGTCCGTTGAGCAGAGCATGGTGTTTCCGTCGAGAGAGAGAAAGAAGACGATGACGTGGCAGGCATCGATCGCAGGGTTGAGGGTAAAACGGTCATTACGGTCCGTGGCTTCGCTCGCCGGAGGATCGAAGCTGCCGCCATTTTTACTGTCGCCGATACTGACAAGTAAAGTCTCCGAGGAAGGGTTTATACAACATAACTATTTGAATTTTGCTCTTTAACCGAACTTAACCGGTTCCTATGGAAGGGTATATCAAGTGTCGGTTTAGTTATTTTCGGGTTCACAGCTGTTCGGTTTCGGTCTAATGTCGAGTTTTAGTTCAATTTCATTTTCGTCACGTTTTCAATTGTTTTTATATTCGGTTCAGACACCCCTAATCGGATTATGATTCCGGTTTATGTTGCCTATTCGAACTGAATATCCATTCTAAGGAAAAATCTTCTATTTCAATTTAAATTTTCTTTGAACTGAAATTTACGAAACCGGAACCGGAGATGAACGAGAGAAATTCAAAAAGATAAACGGTTAATGAGAAAACCAACCCAAATCCTAAACCGGAATCAAATGATTTTGAGACACATTTTTTAAACCGAATAATTCAAAACCGAACCGGAAACGAAACAATAAACCGAATGAATTGTGGTTGTTTTTATGTCTTCTGCCCAGTGTTGTAAAAGTCGTTAGGCGCTAGTCGGACGGTCCGTCAGCGCCTAGCGACTAGTCGAATTAATCGGCGATTAGTCGGCGACTAGACGTTTTTCGTTTTGTTAATATTTATAATATATTTCAAATTCAAAATTATAAAATATAATATAATAAATAACAAAAATATTATATATAAAATATAAAGTCATATGAATTCATTAACAATATTATAAACATAACAAAATATTAATGAAGAACTAAATATCTATTATCTGCAGTGTATTTGAGAAATTTTGATATCGGTACCAAAATGACTTTACCTTTGAATCATTATTTCTAAGCCACGACTTTGTGGTATTGTTGAGATAGACGAACATACGAATAAATGAAGATGACATACGGACGAATGAAACGAAAATGACAAATAGACGACGAACGAAAACGAAGACGAAGATGGCTACGAATCAACAATGAACGATGTTTAAAACTAAATGAATGACGGACGAATACGAACAACGACACTCGAAACTAGAAGAACCGTATAGCAAAGAAAGAAACAACTGAAACGACGTCATTTTGGTTTAGTAAAAAAATAAAACGACGTCGTTTTGGTTCAATTTTTTTAAATATAGCCAAAACGACATCGTTTTGATATTTAAACAAATAAAACCGATTTTTTATTAGTTAGACGGTCGAACACCTCGACTAGTCGGCCGCCTAAACTGACTTTTAGAAAATTGTTTCCCGCCTATATAGAAAACCCTTTGCTATCGTGGTATTTTTTTTCTTCTTATTTTTTTATGATATTTTTAAAATATCTTGTCCAAATAAAACCATATATATTTTTAATTATATTTGATATAGAATTATAGATGAATTATTTTATACATTTAACTAATATATAATGAAATAAATGAATTCAATGGGTGATGAGTGAATATCCCTTTTGACACTATTAGAGTGTCAAACGGGTTGGTCCGTCCCAAACCCGCAATTGGATTACCAGAAATGTTGGAATCAGTAATTACTTACAAATTTTATATCGTTTATAGAGAATTCAATTTAAAAGTTCTAAGATATAAGTATATATAAATTTTAATGTCAATTTTGAATCATTAATTACTTATGAATTTAATCTAAACTAACAGAATTTTTTATTAGATTAATTTGAGTATTTAAACTTGGTGGTATTCGATGGAAAATTTTAAATTAAATTCCATATAAAAAATCTGAATGGAATTGTGAATTTGTGGAGTGAATAAAATTAAAAAAGCTATAATTGGAACATTTAATAGAAAAACCAAGTCCATAGAAAAATTAGAATAAAAAATGAGTCGTTTTTTTTTGTAAGATTTTTGCAAGTTGTCTGAGAAGGGAATCTAATGTCGCAATGACGTGGCAGGGACTGTCTTAATTAAACTCCGGCTTTTGTCGTTTTGTTCTGTGGCATTCATCTCTCCTTTATCTCTTACATCATTCATTGTACTTCGATTCTGCTGTTTAAATCTCTTCACTCTTAAGTATTTTCTGATATTTTATCATCAGATTATTTCTTTTATAATTTCATACTAATTTTATGTATGTTAGTATCTATTGTATTATTAATCTAAATTAATTAATTAAATTATATTTTTATAAACAATCAAATTTGAATAAAAACGAATATTTATATCGTGGGGTGTTCGACTAAACATCTTAAACATTACATTCTAATTATATCTTGCATTATATCGTTTTTTGTCCATCTTATTTTTAAACTATATATATAATAACAATAATTGATTCTTTTTAGGAAACGAACGCACGAACAATATGCTGAATACTTCCAAAAATATGCCGATGTTTTTATTACAAAACCAGGGGTCCATATTTCCAGAGTTTGGTTTTATTAATTTCATATACTTTTCATATTATTTTCAAAAATATTTGTTGTATTTATTGTTTACCTCAATTTAACTCGTCGTAAACTAAAAAACGAATTGATTCAGTTCGACTTATTTTCAACATAAACTGTTAATCCGTCTTTAACTCATAATTGATTTATGAAATATACTATTTAAATTTTTAAAAATTTTAATATATTATTTTATAAAATATTTTAATAAATACAAAAATATTTATAATTGTAAAATATAGAAAGTATGTGATTTTGTATTCAATACCCTTAAACTCGAAACTCTTTAACTCGTTTTTTAAATAGATTGAAAAATATTCAGATCGATTTGATCAAATATAATCTGAACTAGAATAAATTTATAAATCCACCATTCATTTCATATCCCTAATTTTTTATATAATATAAAAAATTATCATACGTAAAATAAAAATTCTTCCGAACTATATATATAAACATATTATTATTAATATTTTATATGATTTTGATATAAATACGTTGTTTCCAGTTTTATGTGATTATTGTTTGTTGATATCATATCTCATTCCTAAAAGAAACAACAAACACTGATAACATATTTTCTGAAATGAAATAATTATAATAATAACAAATGGGAATGACTTTTAATTCAATTGTTTTAATATTTCATATTTTTTCCCATTCTACGTTTTTCCATTTGTTTTTATATATTTAGTTATCAGTTTTCCATAATTGTTATATTATATTTTCCATTTTTTATAAAACCTTGAATAATAAAAACAAGTTAAATGCCTTTTATCTTGGTATATGTGAATTATGGCCGGCCTGGTTTATGTAGGCCCGAGAAGGGAGATGTGAAATGACACGTGGCTGGATAAGACCGGATTCACTGCCAACGGACAAGTGAATCACCGTCGTCACGTGCAACAGAGTCCTTTGCACTTGGTCGTCTCCACGATCGTATCTTTTTTCCTTGTTAACCACAAAAATCTATAATAATATAATAGTTTTATAATAAAATTATAGATATATTCAATATAAAAAAGAAAATATAATAAACGCATAATCTATGATAAAAAATATCTTATAAGTTATATTTGTCAAGTATCCTAACATAATTTTATCATGGTTTTTTTGCCCTTTTGAACTGAAAAAAAAACACTAAAACAGTGACAATATTTTGCTTTTATTTTATACTGTCGTTTACACTAGATATATCTATTAATATCTCGAATTTACATTATAATACCTTTTCTATAAAAAATAATTATAATTTAATAACTGGAAGAAAGTCGAACCCATTTAGTTTTAGAGCACAAATTTAAACACAAAAAAGTACATTATAATGGTATATCTCTATTTAAAAACATATTTATCCAATTATAAGGAATATTTTGTCCGTGAAGTGCAATTAAAAAATTATTAATTCCAAATGGGTGCAATCCTCGATGAGTTTTCTTCAAAATAATATATTAGTATTTTGCAGAAGAATAATATATTTGAATAAATTAGGCCTTGATGTCCGAAATATCTACCACGAGCATGGAGCGCACTCCTCCACTATACCGTGGCGGTTTAATAAATTAATTTTTTATCACTATATATTTATTTATTATATATTTTAATAGTTCGTAGTTCTAAAATTCGTAATCAAAACATAACCATAAGATTAATTTGAAAAAAAAAACAGATTAAACATATCCAAAATAGAAGACCGTTTGAACTTTGAATGTTTGACATGCTATATAGGATAAAAAATAGTGCTCATATCATTTAATATAAAATTCTTATGGGTTTAAAAATATAGTCTATATACATTATATACAGAGTGATAGATTATATTTGATAAATATCTATATATATAATTCTGTTTTGAGAATAGGTTTAAAAAGGTGAAACAAAATTATAAAACATCACATGATCACATCCAAAATTGTGGTCAATATCATTCACAAGAAAAAGTGTTTGAGATTAATTTATCTAATCATTGAATTTTGACCTCTATATTAACATTTAAATAAATAAAAAATAAAATGGAATAACGTGGACCCTACTCATGTTTTGCTTCTGATTAAAGTCTAAATACTATACTACATATCAAAAGCATGGTTTACAATTTTAAAATTAAAACACCGGATATCTCGGGGTGAGTATATATATTCATGACACGTGGATTATTAAATTTACCGTGTTATTAATACCTAATCGACTTGGCAACAAATTAGGAACAAAATGGCATATAAATTATAATTAGTAACATTACATTTTTATAAGTAAAATTAAATTAATCTGTTATACATTATGGCCCCCACCCCACCTTCCCATATAGTATTATAAGGGAACAAAGCAAGGGCAAAAGCGTCCGTCCGTTACAAAATATGAAGACATGAATATGAATGAATGGTTTAGATTGTTTTAGGGCAAATGTTTCGGATGGGTCCGAAGTGAAATACATGCGGCGGTCCCATCGTGGTTTCAAATCATGACGTGTATAGTTTCGTGTTTTTTTAATTAATAATATTGATAATACATTCCGAAATATAAATATAAGTACGATATTTATATTTTAAGGATTTTTATAATATTTTTAAATTATATAAATTATAATAAATTGTAGAAAAAATGACTCGAATTCATACATTTAAATAAAAATATTTAATTTTACCAATATTTTATTATAGAAGGATTTTACCATCTTCTGTTGTGTTACTCACAATTATCATATATACGTATATTATAACCAAGTGTATGCATTTTTATGCTATCTATAACTACAATATTCATTTCCAAATAATACATAATTCGCATTAAAGTTAGCTAGTAAGCTTTTTTGTGATACTTTTTAAAATAATATAATTAGTAACGTTAGAAAAAAAATGATTTGAGTGACTTATTGCATGTCGGTTTGGATAATGAGATATCGATATCCTTAAGAGAGTAATTGCATTGTTAAAGGAGGAAAATAGGTGGCAATGGCATTATTGTCCATTATTATAAGGGTAATTTTGGTAATTACACAATTTGCTCAAATCCTTAATCCCTATCCATCATATTTGACCCAGCCTCGTCAAAATCCCAATGCTTTAATCTCCACGTCAGCACATCTTTTGTTTTTTTCTTAGCCCCAAGACCCGGAGCCCATCGAACGGTCTTCGATTGATCACCGCCTAGAATCGGACGGTTCTTGTCTTTCGTTCTAGACTCTTCGACGTTTGAACCACGAAGGAGAGAGAGAATGGATTTTTTTTATTTTATTTCATTTATTGTTCATTTTTGTAATTAAATATAATTTAGTTTTTTTTGGCTGGAGAGAGAAGGCGGGCGTAAGAGGTAAAGAGATAGGAAGCAGAGAGAAGCAGAGACGAACTCGTTGAGCCAACTCAGAACGATTTTCATTGTCCGACTGGTTCTTCTCTGTTGCATTCGAATCGTTGATTCTACATCTTTCTGCCGTGATTTCTCTCCGTTTCATCTAGCTCATTGACGTTCTCCCGCTTTTTCCGGTGGTTTTCACGTCGGTGCGTCATCTCAGATCCCCTTGAACCCGGTGAGTCTCCTTTTGGTATCTGGTTTTGAAGAGTGTGCTATTTTCTCGGGAAAAATCAGCCTTCGAATGATGTTTTTGATTGGAAATCGTGATTCTTTGTGGATTCTTTGTTTCTTTTAGGATACTTGATGTTTTTTTTTTCTCGTATTCTATGGTTTCTAAACGCTGTTCTTGAGCTTCAAGCTTTTCTCGAATGCGTCATAAGCGCGAGCTGAGGTTATCGCCGAATCGCCGATGCAGTAGGGTTTTGTAAATTGCAAATTCATTGATTATGAAACTTAAATTGTTAATGCCTCTAGAAATGACATTTTTTTTAAATCTAAGTCCAAACACGGTTTCGATTAGGTTCATTGAACGATGTTATTCTATTGAGTTTTCGTTATCGATTAATGCAATTAATGTGGGAGAAGATCCATCTAATTATTTTAAATACGCATGTTGCTTCGATCTGCAAGTTTCAAAGGAACATTTGCCAAAGTTTTTTTTTGGTGTCAGTTCTAATCTAAGTAATCCTTATTACTTTTATTTTTCTTTCATTGTGATGAACTTGTGCTTTGGGATCTTGCGTGAGACATAAGTGTGATAGTGGACCTGATAGTATTTTCTTTCAGGCGATAATCTGCTGATGATCTGGGCTTCGACAAGACATTGCAAAGTCTGCTTCCTTGAAGCACAATCGAATTTTTGATTTGGAATTTGTTTCTGGCCCTGGCTCTTTGGCTAGTTGATCGTTATCAGGACTGAAGTAAGATCTCATTCAACTTATTCTATTTGAGAGGGAAGAAAATTCTTCATCTGCAGCTGTCTTGGCTGCTGAATTTGTTGCGTCTGGCTTGTATTTTCATGTCTCGTGAGTTGGAAAGTCCTGTTCAGACACAAATGGCTGTAGCACTTTTGAAGAGCCCATTTAGGGGGGACTTCCATGAGTCTAACAATTTAGGAGGGAAGATTCCTGTAGGCCGGAGGCGGATTTTTGTCCAAACTGAGACTGGATGTGTTCTTGGGTTGGAATTGGATCGTAGTGATAATGCACACACAGTGAAACGAAAGTTGCAGGTTGCTCTTAATTTCCCAACAGACGAAAGCTCATTGACCTTTGGGGATATGGTGCTTAAAAATGACCTTACTGCAGTCAGGAATGATTCCCCACTCCTCTTAACTCGAAGCAATTTTCATAGGAGTTCATCGACTCCGTGCCTTTCCCCATTGGGGACAGATAATCAACAGAGAGATCAGAGTAGTCCGGTTGAAATACTAGGGCACTCGGATAAATTGGCTGTAATGAAGCAAATGGTGAAGGATATTACAAAGGCAATGAAGAGGGGTGTTGATCCACTTCCGGCAAATGGTGGGCTTGGAGGAGCTTATTACTTTAGAAATATCAGGGGCGAGAGCGTTGCAATTGTTAAACCAACTGATGAGGAACCTTTTGCACCAAACAACCCAAAAGGCTTTGTTGGTAAGGCTCTTGGTCAACCTGGTTTGAAGCGTTCAGTACGGGTAGGGGAAACAGGGTATCGAGAAGTTGCGGCTTATCTACTCGACAAGGATCATTTTGCAAATGTTCCTCCTACCGCCCTTGTGAAGATCACTCACTCGATCTTCAATGTCAACGATGGAGTGAACGGGAACAAGCCTGCTAAGAAAAAGATGGTCAGCAAGATTGCTTCTTTTCAACAGTTCATACCTCATGATTTCGATGCTAGTGATCATGGGACGTCGAGCTTCCCTGTTTCTGCTGTGCACCACATTGGAATTCTCGATGTCAGAATCTTCAATACGGACAGGCATGCAGGGAATCTTCTAGTGAGGAAATTAGATGGCGTAGGAAGGTTTGGTCAAGTGGAGCTTATTCCAATTGACCATGGTCTTTGTTTGCCTGAAACTCTGGAGGACCCTTACTTTGAGTGGATTCATTGGCCACAAGCATCCATCCCATTCTCGGAGGATGAACTTGAGTATATAGCAAATCTTGATCCTTTTGCAGACTGTGAGATGCTGAGAAAGGAACTTCCAATGGTACGGGAAGCCTGTCTCCGCGTTTTAATTCTCTGTACAATTTTCCTTAAGGAAGCTGCTGCTCATGGTCTCTGTCTGGCTGAAATCGGCGAGATGATGAGTAGAGAGTTCCGATCTGGAGAAGAGGAGCCGAGTGAACTTGAAATGATATGTCTGGACGCCAGGAGATTGATAGGGGAAAAGGAAGCAATCTCTCCCAGATCAGACTTAAGTGGTGATGCTGAATTCCAATTCGATATCGATTGTGAGGAACCAATACCAGATTCAGATTACATGACAAAACCACAATCCCCACTCGGATTCACTCTTGGGAACGGTCGTGTTCCACTGTCGAGACTTGAGGAAACTAACGAAGAGGAGGAGGAAGAAGATAACGAAAAAGGTCAGGAGCGTGGACTATCTAGTGCTCCTCCTCTTGATCGCGAGAGAATCCCGTCAATATCCAAACTTTCAATGTCTTTGAAAGGCACTGTTCTTGGTGAGAACAAGTCACAGAAGTACCCGAAACATCCAGGAGGCAGAGTAGAGAGAAGCGTATACACATCAGGGATGATATCTGATCACAGGAGTGCAAACGAACAGCTTCAAACGAGCACGAGTTTCGTGAAGCTGTCGGATATGAACGAAGAGGAGTGGATGATGTTTCTAGAGAAGTTTCAGGAGCTAATTTATGCGGCATTTGCGAAACGTAAATCGTTCACGATAGGACAGAGGCAGAGGTTGGGCAGTTCGTGCCAGTTCTGATAGGACAGAGGCAGAGGTTGGGCAGTTCGTGCCAGTTCTGAAGAGAGGTCTCAACATATGGAGAATAATAAATGAAGTTAGTAAGGGTCTTATGGTATTGTTAGGGTTGTAGTGTACATATTCTTTGGTTTTCAGCTTTATGTTAGGACAAGCTGAAAGAGATATGGTTTCTGTCTGGACTGTCTTTTCTGTCTCTCTATATATAAATAACTTGTAGAACACGGAACTGAAAAACAAAAAGTGGTACACTTTGGGCTTTGTGCCTTTAGTTTCAATTACTTCTATTTTGGTTCATCTTAGAAAGATCTATATTTTTAGCTGCACATTTGGATCCTCACATTTGGATCCTCACTTTTGGATTCTCACTTTATAGTTAGTTTAACTATTTATTTAGATTTTACTGAGTATTATTTAGTCTTTTTTTAGCGTTTTCTCGTGTTTTTGTATAAAATGAAATATCGAGTTATAAACATGAGGAAATGAAGCAAAAACCACTCTCTTATCAACCATGCACGGTTAACATGTTGGCCGTCAAACACAAAAACCGAACTTACTGGAGTGCCACTTGGAAGGACACGATTGAAATGAATTGGAAGCTTGCGGGAGCAAAAGAGGCAACCGTTGCACACAAGAAATAGCTGGCTGGAACAAGAAAAGGAAGCAAGACCGCTGGAGCTAAAGGAATTGGAAAGACGACCAAAAAGGAAAAGAGGGAGAAAAGGAAAGAAATGAAAGAGCATGAAGGTGTCAAGAGGACAAGAATAATTTCGGACAAAACATACCATTCCACACACAACATATGTAGAGGAGGAGAGAGGCAGCACGCTGGAATGCTGGAGATAAGGCGAGGAACTCGGAACGCAGAGGAGCTGTTGAAGACTACGGTATTAGGATAGGGAATAATCTCATTCTTTATCTATAATAGTTTTCTTTCGTGTTTTGTTTTCTAAGTCTTGTCTGAATAGTTTAGTAGTTACGAGTTAGAGTTTTGCCGATATGTAATGAAGTTCTATGTTTAATGATTGGTTATGATATTTGATTGTTTATTGATTGACTGTTCTAATGCTTTTGTTCTTGTTGGCCGCTTGAATTGAATGATTATAAAAGTCTGATGGTATTGGAAGATGAATTAGATTTTGGAACATAGCCATGATTGGGGTTTAGAACCTTGACCGACCGATCGATTGAACTCAGGAATTAGGATATCAATCTTAATGCATTTAGTGTGTGAGATCACACAATTGGAAGATTGGTAGTACACATGCTAGATAGTGGGATTAGACATCAGAAAAATCATTATCTAGGAAAGAGATTGAATTCCCCGAATACGTGATGATATCTACAACCATGATATTTGTTAGCGCTTCATTGCATTATCGTGCATCTCTCGAAACCTATAGTGTTTAGTTTTTTGAATTTACAATCGTTTAGATTAGTTAGTCTTCTTCGAATTCAACCATTAATTTGTTAACCGTCTTATTCATGAGTTTACTAGCTTTATAATTGCATTGATTCTCTAATGTTCGATCCTGGTATTACACGATTCGTATTCTTGCGGAAACGTTAGTCTGGATAGTTATTACTTGAGATTAACCACATCACTTTCATTAATAGCTTTGTTGTTAAAATCATTATATATTATTTGGTTGGATATGAAAATAAAATCTCGCTATTTGTTAGGTAAATGAAACGTATTGAAATCCCCTTGTATTTCGATATTAAATTTAGAAATTTTATTTTCTAAAGAAAATATAGTCCAAATTTCAGTTACAACATGACTAAAGAATACTGACTTAACAAATTTGGTGAATATTCGAAATCTTTTCAAGAATCTGATGGTTAAATATCAAAATTTAATATAAAAGTTAATATGAATCATTCATTTGTAAAAACCAAATCATATACTATATAAAAGGCAAGTAAGAAAAAATCTTTTTGCCATGCTGACATGGCGCCATCTCCACGGTCGGTTCGTTTGCCGGGTCACAAAAACGGCTCCTGTTTGTTCGGGTACCCGTTTAGGCTCCATCCCCACCCGCGAACCCGCGCAACGCGATGTCGCCACCTGTTCCTGCGTCTTCAGCATCCGCTCAGAGCCGTTGGATTGTGGTTTTGTTTGAAAACTTGGACGGCTCGATGCAGGCACCGACCACCAAGGTTAAATCCTAGGCGTCTAAAATTTCTTAGTGTTTTAACCCCTTCACCGGGTTTTCTACGCCCATCCCGCCCGGTTCTACCCTCTTTCGTTTTCATCGGTGCCTCCGTTTCCTCTGGTCATCGTTCGCCGCCGCCTCGCCTTGGTACGACTTCTCACCGTTTCTATCCTCTCTCGGCTTGGTTTTTCATCTCTCTTCCTTACACGTTCCATTCGGTTTTTCGCGGTGTTGGGGAGGGGAAGGGCGCGCAGTGCTGAGGGAGAAGAAGTGGCTGACCGAATAACATGTTTATTGGATGATGACAACAAATATATATGTTATAAATAAGACAAAAAAATAGACATCTCTTCTGTATTTATAAATATTAAAATATCTAATCTATGGTTCGACCATATTTTACAGATGATGTTTTAACAAAAAAAATCTAAGGCATCCAGAGAAATTCTTTTCAACTATTTATATATTACAATATTTTAACTCATCGCATGTTGACATTATTTATTTTCAGAACTTAATATAACTCCACAACAACTTTAAAAGTTTAGTTTTATAGAAATCAAACATTTATTACAAAAACATGGTAGATTACTAAAACATTTTCTTCGAATATCCGTTCCTAAAAATATTAAAAATAATTAACTATCAAATAAACTACTTTATGAAAGAAAAACGTATGATTTCGATATGATAAAACAAGAATACGTACGATTAGAAACACAATTAACTTATGAACAATATAACAATTTCTTCATTATTATAAAATCTATTTATTTATAAATAATTAAATTTGTATTTTATAAATGATAGACGTGTTAGAAATTGTACTGCGCGTAGCGCAGGATTAATACTAGTATTAATAGAAAATTAAATAAAATAAACCAATTTAACAAAACACGGTAAAAATATTCGGTCACATGGTATACCCACTCGTCCGAGTGACATATAAATTTAATTTTAAAATTCACAAAAGTAAAATACATTTGGCCGAACAACTTGATCGAGATGTGTAAGGTTTAAAACGAGCGATTCCATCCTCTGAATGTGACAATTTTTTATGTGTAGAATCGCTTGCGTTGAGCATTTAGTCGTTTGGACTGAACGATGAACACATTGGTTCAAAAAATTTGTTCAGATTTAACGACCAACGATATCATATATATTGGTTCAAAAAAATCGATCGAATCAAAAGATTCTCTTGATTCTTTCATGTTTAATAAGACTAGCATGTTAATGGGCCTTAAAAGCCCAATAAATTTGGTGACATAAACGGGTCGGGTAATCCAAATCCAAATCCAAATCCAAATCCAGACAGATCGTAAATAGAATGAATAGATCAGAGAAAGCCGAAGGATTTATGCAGGGTTTATCGGCGGCTCTACTCCTCTTCCTCTTCCTCTCTTGATCGCTCTTCTTCCATCCAACTTAGACTTTCCAATTCATATTTCTTTGACCCATTTGCCTGAAAATGTGGAGGAACTTCTCCAAGAGACCTTCTCCCAGAAAGATTAAGTTTTTCACTGCTTCTTCATCTTGCTCCGGCACTGTAATCTCTCACAGCCCTTACTTTTTCCGGGAAATTTCTTCTTCCTTCACTGGAATTCGCTTTAACCATTCGTTTTCCGATGTGGGTATTCGTCGAAATGGAATGTCTACCACTCAAATTAACGAATTGGGCAGATTCAGCTCATTTCTTCGGACTCAACCCTACGCTTACTCAGCCACGTTCAAAGGTTGTGCTACGGCCGCACAGGCGATTGAATCGACTGATCCCGAAGATTATTCACTAGAGAATACAGAAATTCAGGAACTGATTGAGGAAATGGGCAGAGAAGTTGAGAGAATCAGCAACAAGACAAAATTTCCAGAGAAACAACAGCCAAAGAAAATGGTGGGTGGCATGGTAACATCTAAGTACTATATGCTTAGAAAGAGACAACTTAAGATGGAGACAGAAGCTTGGGATGAAGCCGCAAAAGAGTATCAGGATCTTCTCGAAGATATGTGTCAGAAGAAACTTGCACCTAATCTACCGTACGTGAAATCATTGTTTCTCGGTTGGTTTGAGCCTCTGCGTAACGCTATACAGGCCGAGCTCGATCGTTTCAAATTCAAGAAGATGAAGGCGTCTTACGCGCGGTATATGGAACAATTGCCGGCTGATATGATGGCTGTTATCACAATGCATAAGATGATGGGGCTTTTGCTGACAAACTCTAAAGGAGTAGGCAGTGTTAGGGTAGTCCAAGCCGCTTGTCAGATAGGTGAAGCTGTTGAGCATGAGGTGAACTTGAATTTACCCGTAGTGCATTTGGTTTTTGATTTTGATGCTAGATATTATCTTGATTTTGAGTTCTAGTTATTCGGTAATATTCTTCGTATGTTGTGTTGTTGGACATCGGTTAGAATTACTATATATGGTATTGGCCAAACTTAAACTCTTTAGCAGGTTTTGGTAGTAATTAGGTACAAGCTCATATTTGACATTATATCAGATTATAGTTAGTATTGATTTGAATGTTTCAATGATGGCAAACTTGAGCTTTAGGATGATGGGCCTCTGATTATGATGTTTATGATCCAAGATCGAGTTTGAACGTGATGGAAATGTTATGTTGTATTGTCTTAATTTCTCTATATATGGTTTGAACAGTCCTGAATTCTTGAGCTAGTTTTTGATATTAGTTAGTATTTGACAGTTCCCATAAGTGTGTACTGAATCATTTTTCCAGATTGTCTCATTCTCGTGTGTGCGCCTCATTGATGTTGCCATAGCATGTGAGATATTTGTCTCTTTTTTATTCAATTTGTCGTATGTATTCCTCTACGTAGGTTTAGCTGAATGTATTATGAGTTCTCCATTGTGTTAATTGTCATATCTCTTTGATCGATCAGGCCAGGATCAATAGGTTTCTAGAGAAAACGAAAACGAAAAAGAGTGCAACTTCCAAGACTAAGAGCGACGAGTTAGAGACTGGGCACGAAGCAGGACCGGAAGTGACTAAAGACGAGGAAAGGCTAAGGAAAAAAGTGTCAACCTTGATGAAAAAGCAGAAGGTGAAGCAAGTAAGAGAAATTGTGAAAGAACATGATAATTTCAAGCCATGGGGTCAAGAAGGTCAAGCCAAGGTTTGCTTACTTCCAAATTTGACAATGTGGGAATTTCTTATTTATTTAATTTCTTTTGATTTAGTTTCGGATCTTCTACTTTTAGGTTGGTTCGCGTTTGATTCAGCTTTTGATGGAAAATGCATATGTACAACCTCCAAATGATCAGATTGATGATGGTCCACCTGAAGTCCGACCTGCTTTTGTGCATTCTCTTAAAACTGTCACAAATCAATCTACGTAAATAATCTTATGCTTATATTTATATTACTAACCACGATTCTCTCGTTTTCTTCTTCCCCCTACTTATGAATATTCTATTGCATTTTCCTTCAGAAAATCTAGCAGGAGATATGGTGTCATTGAATGCGATCCTCTTGTTCGGAAGGGGCTTGAAAATACAGTATGTGTAGTTATTCCATTGAATTTTAATGACTGCTATTGATATTTGCTCTATATTCATGATCTGATCTGACACAATCTCTCTTTTTGTTTTCTTTCGGTTTCAAACAGGCGAGGCATATGGTCATTCCATACATGCCAATGCTCATTCCTCCTCAAAACTGGTCAGGGTAAGGCTTTTGTTTTTCACATTTAGAGAACGCATTTTAGTCGACTGATTCTAAGCAGATATACTGATTATATATCTATAGTTGTCATGGATTATCCTGTGACGTAACTTGCCTCGCACAGTTCTTTTTGTTTGTCTTATGTCAATAATTTGATCCAGCTTGTTTCCTATGATTGCTTGGTACTTTGTAGGTATGACCGAGGTGCATACTTTTTCTTGCCTTCATACGTAATGAGAACACATGGAGCTAAACAACAACGTGATGCGATAAAAAGAACTCCCACGAATGAACTGGTTCCGGTTTTTGAGGTTTGAGTCTGAGTTTATGAATTCTCATGTCTGAAGTTGCGTAAAAATTGTGAATTTGTGCAATTCTTGTTTGTTTAATCAGGCACTAGATACTCTAGGAAATACCAAATGGAGGATTAACAAAAGGGTATTAAGCGTTGTCGAGAAAATATGGACATTAGGAGGTCGTTTGGCTGGTCTGGTTGACCGCGAAGATGTGAGATACCCTCTCCACCTTCTCATTTCTGTAATTTGAATATTTGATATTTTTATTTACCTGTTTATGAACTTCTTTTAGGTGTCCCTACCAGAGGAACCTGACACTGAGGACGAAACTAAATTACGAAAATGGAAATGGGCAATGAAGACCGCAAAAAAGGAGAACAGCGAGAGACACTCACAGCGATGTGACATAGAGCTTAAACTTGCAGTACAAAAGCTGTCTTTCTTATTGCTCTCTTTGGATGATTTGGTTTATGAAATATCTTGATCCTTTATGTGATGCGCAGGTGGCACGTAAAATGAAGAATGAGGAAGGCTTTTACTATCCACACAACCTTGATTTTCGAGGCCGTGCATACCCCATGCATCCACATCTGAATCATCTCGGTTCTGATCTTTGTCGAGGCGTCCTAGAATTCGCTGTGGGAAAACCGCTTGGAAAATCAGGATTACGGTGGCTAAAAATACATTTGGCAAACTTATATGCTGGTGGTGTTGATAAGTTGTCATATGAGGGTCGTATTGCATTTACTGAGAATCATTTAGAAGATATATTTGATTCAGCGGATAGACCTCTGGAAGGAAGAAAATGGTGGCTTCAGGCAGAAGATCCTTTACAATGTTTGGCTTCTTGCATTAACCTTACAGAAGCCTTGAGAAGTTCTTCTCCTGAGACTGTTATTTCTCATCTGCCTGTTCATCAGGTACTCACTCATACATTGTATTTATTGACTAATTTTTGGTTCTTGATGGTAGAAACTAAACCATACTTGGGATGATTTACTATTGCAAGGATGGTTCATGTAATGGATTACAACACTATGCTGCATTAGGGAGGGATAAGGTATGCTTACTTGTATAATTTATCTTAATAACTATCATTTATGTGCATATACCAAAACCTTCTGATTCATAATTTCAATTGATATTTTTCCTTAGTTGGGAGCCGTGGCCGTGAACCTTGTCGCAGGAGAGAAGCCTGCGGATGTATACTCAGGAATTGCAGCTAGGTACTCTCTTTGCATTGGCTAATAGAAAAAGGAGAATGGGGCTGTAAAGATCTGTTCTTGAAATCATTCAGAAGGATGAAGATGAAGATAATAAAACAAAACCGAATGCCAAATATGCTAAACTCTTAGTCAATCAGGTTTGTTTGATCCCTCAAGGATGTGCCATGTACTGATTACTTACTTCATATGCTCATTTGTGAATCTCATGTCCTCTCCAATGGTTTAGGTTGACAGGAAGTTAGTAAAACAGACTGTCATGACATCTGTATATGGTGTTACATATATTGGTGCTCGTGACCAAATCAAGAAGAGATTAAAAGAACGAGGTGGCATTGGTGATGATTCACTAGTGTTTGGTGCATCATGTTATGCAGCAAAAGTGAATGACTTTTTTTCTCTCTTTTGGTTTTGAGCTACACTTTCTATATTAAGCATCAATTGATTACTCATTTTGTTCTGATTTCAGACCACTTTGACAGCCTTGGGAGAGATGTTTGAGGCAGCTAGGAGCATCATGAGCTGGTTAGGTGAATGTGCAAAGGTCAGTTTCTGATATACCCGCGAGATTCTCACTACCCCAACCCATCCTGCACGGGTAATTGATTTTAGTACCCGTACTTGTACCCGCAAGAACCCGCCAAAATTTTCAGAACCTGCGAGTACCGTCCCTCAAATATTAGGGTATTTAGGTAATTTATGAAATGTTAGGGTATTTAGATAATTTATGAAAATATTAGGGTATTTAGGTAATTTATGAAAATATTAGGGTATTTAAGTAATTTATGAAATGTTAGGGTATTTAGATAATTTATGAAAATATTAGGGTATTTAGGTAATTTATGATATATTAAGGGTATTTTTGTAAATATTTTCGGTTATCCGCGTGTACCAGTTGGTGAAATTAAAATAACCATCCCGAACCGCGGATAATGAAAAAATATTACCCGAACCTGCGGGTACGAGTAATTTTTTACAGATTTGGGACGGGTTTCGGATCAGAACGGGTTACGCGGGGTTTTTGCCCACCCCTAGTCTAATCCTTTTTGACACCCTACAAATCTGAAGTAGTTTCAAATGAAGATAGTGTCACAACAGTTTTACAAAAAAATGGAAGAAAAAGGGCATTAAGCTTTAAGAAAAGTGCTTTTAATGATCATATCATAACACAATTTGTGATCAAAAGAGGCTCTGTGTTCTTCTTTATTACAATAACAATGGCATATTTGTAATAACATCATTTATAAATTCTGGATTTTTAATCACTGAGAGCTCTGCTTTGAATAGATAATAGCGTCACAGAACAAAACAGTTTGTTGGACCACTCCTCTTGGACTTCCAGTTGTACAACCTTATAGGCAATTGAGACACATGGTAATATATATATATATATATATATACACACATATATATATATATGTTATATGGATAAGCCATTTGTTTGATTTCTGAAGAATGGATTTTCAGGTTAAGACTTCCCTCCAGGTGTTGACGCTAAAACGCGAAACAGACAAGGTACTGAACCACATTTGATCTTGGAACTCTGTTTGTCTTGATCATATATACTATATATATGTATATATAGCCCTGTATATTGACATTTTGATCATCCATCTGCTTTGATTCTTGGTTTAGGTCATGGTGAAAAGACAAAGAACAGCTTTTCCACCAAATTTTGTGCATTCTCTTGATGGATCTCACATGATGATGACTGCAGTTGCCTGCAAAAGAGCAGGCTTGAGTTTTGCAGGTCTGTTCTATAGCTTTTAAATGTGAAATTCCGAGCTTATTACATGAGATCTCGACTGATTTTCTTACCGTTTGTAGGCGTGCACGATTCATATTGGACGCACGCATGTGACGTTGACGAAATGAACAGAATTCTCAGAGAAA
Organism: Gynandropsis gynandra; assembly: GCA_036759665.1. Taxonomy (NCBI): domain Eukaryota; kingdom Viridiplantae; phylum Streptophyta; class Magnoliopsida; order Brassicales; family Cleomaceae; genus Gynandropsis; species Gynandropsis gynandra. The sequence goes on along the minus strand of CM071860.1, from coordinate 70,041,865 downwards.
AATTTGTCCAACTCTACGAGACGCCAATCTTAGAAAATGTAAAGAACCCTTTACTTCTTGACAAAATTTTTTCGGTTTTTCATTTTGAAACTCATCTTTCGCGTCTGTTTACGTTAAACAGTTGTTGGAAAGCTTTCAGAATTCATTCCCGGACCTTAGTTTTCCACCACTTCCAGATCGCGGTGACTTTGATTTGAGGGACGTCCTGCAGTCGCCTTACTTTTTCAACTAATCTGCAACAGATTTCTCATTATTGTCAGTTCCATTGGAAGCAATTCTGATTGGAATCACCTCTAAGGAATATACAGAGGTCCCATTACTGATCTTCAGTTCTCGTGGACCTCTGGAAGGAAAGCTTTCAGCTTTCGAGCGGATCGGATTGGATCTTCTCGGAGAATCATGCTTGGTCTTTGCTGTTCATGGTGGATGACCAAGTAAAAGGGTTCTTCTTCAGCACTGAACAATGCTTAATGTAAATATGTAACTCAAATCTGACAGCAAAAGAATCTTAGTGTTGTTACATAGTAAATCTTTCTTTTTAGTCAAAGATTCTGTGTATTATAGTGTAATATACATGAATATAAAAATATATACACAACCCTCTTTTTCCAACATATTTTATTCAGCATTAAAGTCAATGTAAATCAATTGCAACTATTACCAACTCTTGAAGAAGTCATTGGAGAGAATTGACCCTTTATCTTATTGGAGATCACGAACTGATGACCAGTCTATAGTTTTGCAAGAACAAAAGGCCACTTGACTATTCAGTGCAATCCAAAGATCTTCTCTATCATATACATCTTTTAAGGAAGTGTTCATCAGATTGTGTATGTATATGTGTGTGTAAGGGTGTAAAATGAGCTGACAGTTCGCGATCTAGCTCTAACTCGGATCATATTTGAGCAAGCCGAGTTGAGTATTTTCCAACTCATTTAAAAAACGAGTTGACGAGCTGAGCCGGAAACGAATCAGAGTTTAGACGAGCTGAGTAACAAAGCACATATTTTCCTATTTTTACATATTATACATATTCTTTGCATTTATTAAATATTATTTAAAAAAATAATATATTATTTACATATAATAATAATATTATTTTTCTATTTATACCAAATTAATATAATTTTATTAACAAATAAAGAACTAAAATATTTTAATAACTATTATAAACATATGTTTATATATTTGATATTTTATTTAATTTTCGATATATTTTAATATTTTTTATATTTAATAACTATGTATTCAAATTACTGTATTTATATTTTATATATTTTATTTGGTTTGTCGAAAAAAAATATATAATATTAATATATTATAATTCATTTAACTTAAATAGTCTAGTTAAAAACGAGCTAAAATCGAGCTGAGCTGAGCTAATATTTTCTAGCTCCTTTTGAAAACGAGAGCCAACTCATTTTTTGGCGAGCTGAGCCGAACCAGCTCAGAATTAACTAATAACTTTGTGTTCTTGTGATTGTTGACTCCTTCAACTCTCCATTGATCCCTCCAAATCTGAATGGTGTCAATATCAATGTCCCCACTTAATGTTCTGATCTTGTCAAAGTCATATCTTTTCTCAGATCCTTTGAAGGAATCCATGGAGACTTATGTTTTTCTTTCAGACAGATGATGTTTGTCCTTCACGTCTTTCTTCTTGGAGTTTCAATCAACTATGTCGGTGAGACTTCTGCAATTTTCTCTTACAGCTTCAACAGAAACATTGTTTTTCTTTTGATCGTCTCTTAAACCTACAAAGACAAGTTTTCGTCAGATTTTCGCTCAAGTTTCTCACCCTTTCTCATCAAATTTTCTATTTCAGATTCATCAAGATACATCCAGAATAATTGAATCATCTTTGGAATCCATTTCCGAGTTAATCAGATCTTTGGCATGCATAAAAACAGAACAGGAGAGTTTTGTTGAATGTGCATGTTACTTTTATCGTCTATCAATCGTTTTAATGGAGATACAGACAGTTGAAAACGTTGTAATAAGTTCAACTGATATTCTCGAATCTCTGTCAGAAAATATAAAAGAAGCCAAGATTATCACTGAAAGATTCCAAGAAAATAATGGTAGTTGCATCAAGGAAGAACTCGAAGGTATCGTGAAACAGATAGGCGAAAACTTGCAGTTCATACCAGAATCAACGTTCGATGATCAAGAATCTGCAGGACTTGTGATTCAATCTCTTTCAAATGAGATGCAAAATGTTAATGTACGGCACCAAATAGAGACAGATCTCTATCCTATTGATCCTGAAGTGTTCTACAGCAATGGCTTGATCTCAAGTGAATCACAAGTGAATCGTATCAGCCAAAGAAATTACGGAAAACTTACTGAATCCTTATCGATGTTACCACAGGTGACACAGTTTATTGAGCCTCCATACCAAGCGTTCATCTGTCCATTGACCAAACAAATAATGGAAGATCCTGTCACCATGGAAACAGGAGTCACCTGTGAAAGAAAAGCAGTAACTGAATGGTTTGAAAGATTTATAAACCCTAATGAAATCTACTGTCCAGTTACAGGGCAAAAGTCAAAGGCCAAAGTAAGTACCAACATACCCCTGAAAGTCATCATCCAGGAATGGAAAGTAAGAAACGAGACAGGGAGGATCAAAGTGGCTCAAGCAGCTTTGTCTTTGGCTGGTTCAGAAAATATGATTATGGATGCGTTAAAAGATCTTCAAATGATCTGTGAAGGGAAAAGTTCGTGAAGTTGAGATTCTTCAGTTACTTGACAGATTTTTAGTATACAGAGACAAAGATGTAAGGTATGAAGTACTGAAGCTGCTAAGAAAACTGGCGGAAGATGACGAAAATGGAAAGGTTAACTCTTTCTTTCAACATCTTAGTAAAATACTATGCATATTAAGGGTTTGACTGGTGTTTGCTTTTGACGACATTTCTGTCAGCGATTCGCGGCGTTTTATTTCATTTTGTCTGAATGGTGGAATAATCGCTACGTTTGCGGGCGATTGCGACTAAAAGCGAATGGTAAAAGACTGTTGCGATTGCGTTTTGAAATGGTAAAAAACTGTTGCGATTGCGTTTTGAACAAAATTATCAAAATAGACTATTATTAAGAAAACAATTTATTTAATTTTTTTGTTTAGTGTATATTTTTAATTATAATTTCTAAAGATTTAAAATGAATTAAAAATTAAAAATATTTAAATATACAATAATATATATATATACATACGATTAATATAAATTATAATAGAAAGAGAAAAGAGATGAAAACACGAGGGTATTTTGGTAATTTATTCAAAACGCATCAAAACGCAAACGTAACGCAACAAAATTCTGGATTTTAAATTCTGCGTTTCGCCGCGTTTGCGGGCGACTGCAACTCCACCAGTCGGTTTTAATGTCGCCCGCAGTCGCCGCGTTTGCATTTGGCTGTTACTCCACCGGGCCTTAAGTCTTACTTTCGACATGTTTTCAATTCACCAGCAGAAAATTTTAAAAAAATTATCAGAATACTAATAAATCTCAAAGATTTCTTACAGGAAATGATTGCGAAGACGATAAACATTTCAAGTGTGATCAAACTTTTACCAAGCAGTCATCAACAATTAAGGCATGCAACATTACTCTTATTGCTTGAGCTCTCTAAATCTCAGCATGGATGTGAAAGGATCGGGACATCTACTGGTGGAATATTGATGTTAGTTACCTCAAAATATAACAGAGATATCGATGCCTTTGCTTCGGAAACTGCTGAGCAAATTCTAAAGCATTTAGAAACATTTCCCCATAACATCAAGCTTATGGCAGAAAATGGGCTATTGGATCCTCTTCTCAATCATCTCACACAAGGTAACTCTGAGCAATAAGTTAAATTAAGGGCTTGACTGGTGGAAACGCAACGTTTGGCAGCGTTTCTGTCAGCGATTGGCGGAGTTTTGTTTCATTTTGTCTGAATGGTGGAATCGCTGCGTTTGCGCTTGCGCTTGGCAGCGTTTCTGTCAGCGATTGGTGGCATTTTGTTTCATTTTGTCTGAATGGTGGAATCGCTGCGTTTGCGCTTGCGCTTGGCAGCGTTTCTGTCAGCGATTAGCGACGTTTTGTTTCATTTTGTCTGAATGGTGGAATCGCTGCGTTTGCGGGCGATTGGATTAGAAGCGAATGGTAGAAAACTGTTGCGATTGCGTTTTGAACAAAATTAACAAAATAGACAATTATTAAGAAAAAAATTTATTTAAATTTTTTTAATGTATTTTTTAATTATAATTTTTAAATATTTCAAATAAATTTAAAAATTTTAAAAAATATTTAAATATACAATACATATACATATATATATATATTTACGATTAATATAAATTATAATAGAAATAGAAAGAGAGAATAGATACGAAAAAGATACGAGGGTATTTTGGTAATTTTATTCAAAACGCACCAAAACACAAACGTAACGCAACATAATTTTGGAATTTTAAATTCCGCGTTTCGCGACATTTGCGGGCGACTGCGACTCCACCAGTCGGTTTTAATGTCACACAGAGTCGCCAGAAAACGCAGTCGCCGCGTTTGCATTTGGCTGCGACTCCACCAGTCGGACCTTAAAACGAGATTTCACTTACATAAAAATTTCATTATTGTATTAGGAACTATGTATTTGCTAGATTTTTTCATCTAAAAGAAGGTATAAATTACAGGAAGTGAAGAAATGCAGGTGGAAATGGCAACATACCTCATGGAAATTGAAATCGGACATGACAAGAAAACAAATGTAGCTGAGAAGACTTGTCCTGTTCTCATAAAGCTTCTGCAAAGTGAAAACACTGAAGCTAAACTGTCGGCTTTCAAAGCTCTTGCACAAATTTCATTGTATCATCCAAACAGCCAAGTACTCATTGAATCTGGCATTCTCAAAATCATGGTCGACGAGATGTTCATCAAACGGTCGTTCAATGATCTCATGAACTCCCGGAATGAAGCTGCCATGATACTTGCAAATATACTTGAATCTGGATTGGCACATGAGAGCTTCCAGGTGAACAGCCATTACTTTCTTTACAATGTCATTCACATGCTCAAGAACTCAAGCCCAGATGAACTTAACATTGATTTGATCCGAATTCTCCTATCTTTATCAAAATCATCCAACACAATGGCAACTATTGTGTCAGTGGTAAAGGAAACTGATGCAAGTTTTGCTTTGATTGAACTCATCAATAATCCTCACGAAGAGTTAGCCGTTACAGCAATCAAATTTCTGATTCAACTGTCACCCTACATTGGACATACGTTATCAGAAAGACTCTGTAAAACACGCGGCCTACCTGAAAATCTTATCCAATGTCCTGATGAAGCAAGTCATATTACAGAAAAGCATGCCATTTCAGTCAAGTTCATCAAAATCTGACTCTTAATCTAGCTTTGGTCAGTGACAGTGTTGTGTCTACGATTCTTAAAGCAATCCATCTTATCCAAAGAAGTGGAACAAGAACAAGCAGATATGCAGCTGATTATGTAGAAGGTCATGTGGGAATTTTGGTAAGATTCACAGTTACACTGTATGAGCCACAAATGTTGTATCTAGCCATCAATCACAATTTGACATCAGTATTCGTACAACTACTTATGAAAACAACAAGCGATGAAGTTCAAAGGTTATCAGCAACAGCACTAGAAAATCTATCATCAACAACACCGAGTTTATCAAAACCACCACAAATTCGAAAGCCAAGGTCTTTATCAATTGGGTCATCGAGAAAGAAGCAAATACAGATTTGTACAATCCACAAAGGGGTATGTTCTTCAAAGAACACATTTTGTTTGGTAGAAGCAAATGCAGTAACAAAGCTTGTAACATGTTTACAAAGCGAAAAAATCCAAGTAGTAGAAGCTGCATTATCTGCTATATGCACATTACTAGATGACAAAGTCAATGTAGAGAAGAGTTTAAGCATGTTAAATGGCATGAATGCTGTACAATATACAGTGAATGCAATCAAAGAACACAAGAAAGAGACTTTATTGGAGAAAGTATTTTGGATGATTGATAAGTTTTTAAGCAGAGGAGGAGATGAATATGAATATGCCTTGGACATATCAGAAGACAGGACACTTATAGGGATGTTGGTTAGTGCCTTTCAATGTGGTAATGGCAATACAAAGGAAATGGCTGAAAACATTTTGAGGCGTTTGGACAAGATGCCAACTTTCTCAAACTATATCATGTAAAATCCTATCAGACTTTATGTAATTTGAAGGCTGACTTATTCTTCTTCTTCTAATGCCTACAATCTGTTGTATATAGTTTTCAATCCAAGTGTGGATTCTCCATATAGATTAAAAGGGTTTTGCGGAAGCGCAGTTTATGCGCTTAGCGGCGTTTCTATCAACGATTGGCGGTATTTTATTTCGTTTTATCTGAATGGTGGAATCGATGCGTTTGCGAACGACTGCGATTTGAAGCAAATGATAAAAACTGTTGCGATTGCGTTTTGAACAAAATTAACAAAATAGATAATTATTAAGACAAAAATTATTTAAAATTTTTTTTGTTTAGAAGTTGAGAACGATTTTCGGGCGATTCCGACCAATTTCGAGAGATTTCTGAACAATTCCGAGAGATTTCTGGATGTTTTCGACCGATTTCGAACGTTTTCAGACGATTTTAGACGAATTCCGATCTCACAGAATCATATAGGTCTCAAAATCACATGAACCTCACATGATCACAAAGATCTCATGGATTCACAAATGCAAGATATGAATATTTTTCTAGTTAATTTGGAAAATAACATTTAAAGTTCAAGGTTAGTTTTTAAATTGTCCCATTTTGGTAAATATCCCTACAAAACAGTAAAGATATTTAAAATTTACCAAAAAGAAAAATAGAATCAAATATTAGATTATTTGGTATTCCTAATGGTATCACTAGCAATAGCAACAACAGTAAAAAACCAATAGAAAAGAAATCACAGAAGAGAGATTCCAAAGGCATTGTTCTTGTTGATCATAGACAAATTACATCAACCTTTTCTCTTTTATATCCATCTATCTATACACACAAAAAAAAAAAAAAAAAACACTTCAACACCCACAACAATATCTGCCTCTCCATTACAAAAGGGCTTCACTTCTGTCTTCTTTTCCTGCTGCTGCTGCTGCTGCTGCTTGTGTCTTCCCGAGCTGTACAGATTACAGAAACAAGATCCAGTTCCTTATTTCTTGTCCAAACCCTAAACCCGAGGCACCATTTTGATTACTCTGCTTCTGTTAGTAACTAATAAATGGATGACATCGTCACTGCTCCACCTTCATTTCAGCTGTTGGAACTGATTCTGTATTGAAAAACGTTATTTTGAGTTCAAAGTTCCTTTCTTTCATCTTTTTTCTAAGGGAATATAGCATAACAATATCAAATTATTTTATTTTAGTCTATAAATTTATGATCTTTTAACTTAAAAATACTAATTTTAAAAATATAGCGTAGAAAATACCAAACTTTTTAACTTTTACCTATAAAACACAAATTATTACTTTGAACCTAAAAATTTTGAATTTTTATATTTTGTCTAAAAAAACACAACCTTATCAAAATAATTATATCCATACACAAACAAAAACACTAAATCATATTTTAACTCTTTGAATTTTTAAGCGTTTTCTAAAAAAAAAACAAATTGATCAAATTAATTATATCCTAAAGTTAATATTTTTAAGACAAAAAAATATAAGTTTAGGCTTTTTTAGATTGAAAATAATAATTCATATTTTATAGACTGTAATAAAATAGTTGGATATTTTTTTATGATATATTCCCTTTTTCTAACAAAGTTATAATATTTTTTACCCGTTGCTTCTTGATTTTCAGGTGGAGCAGCTGTTCCATAGCTCATCTGAACAACATTCTGCAAATCACTCTCCCATCCATGTGTCTCCTGTTTAAGCAAAAGAAAGATCAACATTTGTACGATACCCGTTGATCTAAATCGAAGAAATTAAAGTAATACCGTTCGTTTGAATCCTCCTGCTGCGTTCATGGGTGGTGAAGTGATCGTTCTTCTAATGACATCAGAAGGATTTCCAATACCAGAAAGGATCGGCTGAATGAATCCCGGTTGCGATAAATGTGATAAAGGAGGATAAGCCATTGAAATGTTCGAAGGAAATGGTGGTGCAGATGAAGGACCTGGTCTTAGCTGAAGAGCCTGCATCCCCCAAAAGGATTCAAGGTTAAATGTTTGATCTTTCTATGACTCATTACATAAATAACTTAATCTCACAATCTATTATTACTTCTTTAGCTAAAAGGCCTTCGAGATTGAAATCCATCTGTGGATTCACCGTTGCAAGTTTCATCGATAAGAACTGAAAAAACAAATGCGGAAAAAGAACATTAGTTAATCTCAAGAAGAACTAGACGATTGAACGAAGTCTAATATTGGTAATTACGTGCATATGTTCTTTTGTAGAACTTTGAATCGGAGTTAAGACTCAAATTTATGTTCGTTTCGTCTATTTTATTTTAAAATTCAAACTCAAAGTCTCGACTCGGACTTTGAGTCGTAATTTTTTGGATGCTGAAATTTTCATAATTCTGACTCAGATTTCGAGTCTAAAATATATAAATTACTAAAATACCCTTTAAATATCAATTTAATAATTTTTTTATTAAATTGTATAATTAATAATATATATGATTAATTTGTATTTTTTTAAATATATTAAATTATTTTAAATGTAGCTTATATATAATAATAATTATTATTATTATTTTTAAGTAAAATTAATAAAAATGATTAATAAATACAATTTATATATAAAATATATATTTTGGTAATTTTCTTACAAAAATCTTTAACTCAAACTCTAATGAAAACACTAATCTAATCTTAAAATTTGAAAGTATCAAACAAACAACTTAAAATTTGATTCCAAATTAAAACTTAAACTCAAACAAAAAGTTATCTAAAAGAAGATGCACAATATATACATATACCTCGACTTGTCGTTGCAGTGATTGTACATAGTTAATGATTTCATCAAGCATTACCGCCTTTCCCGTGACCTACACAACACATTCATTTCAGTGTTATATGAAGAATTAAGAGATAGAATTTCGCATTAACGGAATCGATAATCATCTCTATAATCCCACCTTATTGCATCCCGGCACAAGATCTTGAAGAAACTTCATTCTTTCACTGATCTTTTCTCTCCTTACCTATAACCATAACAAACTAAATCAAATCCCATACCTAAAACTAAGATTCGAATACGTTTTTATTCGATTATAAGACGTAAAAATCGTTACTCTTTCTGCAAGACTATGACTATTTGTGGCTTGCCCTCTTCGTGCCCTCACGTGAATATATCCTTCTTTTGGAGGATCTGAAATTTGTTTTCCTTGTTTCCCTCCGCTTGTTTTGTTTGTATTTTGTTCATCCTTTTGCTTTTTCTCTCCATTGTTGTCTGCTTCTTCGCCTGATTGATGATCTTTACGCGACTGATTCTGCTCAGATTCCTACCAAAATTTAAGCTAATGTAATAACAACATCCTAATGATCGAAACCGATGAAGAATTCAAGAAATAAAGCATAAAGCTTCAGCCTTTTTTACCTGCCCATTTCGTTTTCTTTTCTTCGTGTCAATACCCTTTGAAGAGGTTTCATTTCGACAATTACCCTCACTCGATCGAGTTTCATCAGACATATTACTGGATCCCGGTTTATCTATTTTAACTTCATCATTAGATCCAACATGAATCATCATAACTCCTGTTTCATTCTTGAATCCATCTGTAGAAGCATCCTTTGTAAGTTCATCCACGTTCGTACATTGTCTTCCATTAACTAAAGCTCCCATTTGCATATCTTGCAGTCCTTGACCAGCTTGAGAATATAAAGCCATTGATTCAGGAACTCCAAGAGATTGATTCATCATTTCACTAAAATTCCCACCGCCAAAACATGAAAATCTCGCGGCTCGCTCTATGAAACCTGAGTCAGCTGGGAACTGAACCATGCTATGAGGGAGGAATCCATTGGCATTTGGCAGAAGAAAACCATTTCCTTTTGACAAACCATTAGAAAGATTCCAACCCATTTCAAGAGATCTATCCACATTACTCCTAAAAGAGCCAAGATTTCCATTTGCAATACCCATTAGATTCGAAGAACCCACATTATTCTGGACATTGAATCCACCAAACCCTGTGGTCTGTACAGTGATTGGATCATTCCAAAGAGCTTGGCCAAAGGAATCTCTCATCTGAGATGGAGAAGAAGACATTGGATTCTCTTGAGGATATGAACCCACATGATTAGATTCATTAGAAATACAGACTCTCCAATCTGCAGCTGTGTTAATTGAACCATAAAGACCATTGCTTTTCTCTACTGCAAATTTCTCTTTCTCACTCATATGATCCATCTTTCTCTTACTTCTGATTCTGAACAGCTACCCAAATCAGCCCAACTCAAAATATCTACAAAAATTATACCTTTAGATGAAGGGCTTCAGCCTCCAAGATCAGTCACTGTGTATCTCATTAAGGCTCGAAACAAATTGCACATTCACTGTGTACACTGAAGATTCAAGAAGAAAGGAATGGATAATAACTTGATCAGATTAGTAATTTAAAGGACTAAATAGATAAAGAATCAAATCAAATTCAGGATTTGATCGTACAGTTTCAATCCACTAAGAAAGTACAGAGATGAAAGAGAACACGGGTAAAACTAAAAATAAAAGGAGAAGAAACAGTCAACGGAGCAGAAAAGCACCATGATTTCCGTACAGACACTCAACACGACCTCCTAAGAAACCCTAATCAGATTTTAACAGAGATTCGAGCTTAAAAAGCGTCAAGAGAAAGATACTGTAACACTTTTTGAACAAGTTCAAATCTTTTCCTCAATTTCTTACCAATCTTTATTGAACTGGGTCCTTTGGGTTTCAGACAGTACACCTCCTTCTGATTTCTCCGTGGAGACAAAAGATATAGAGAGAGAAACAGCGAAAAATGGTCGCTTTTTAGAGATAGAATACACAGAAGAGAGAGAGAGAGAGAAAAAAAAAACGATAAAGAAGAAAAAGGGTCTGGATTTATACCCACGCTTGCATAAAAAACAGAGCCTTTTTGATCATTTAACCACCGCCATGGCCAAAGTACTCGAGCATTATTGTAATTCTAATTTAAAGTTCATAATTTCTGAAAGCTTTGATTATAAGATTGGTTTAAAAGTGATTCAATAAATCAATCTGTGTGAAGTTTTAAGGGTTAATTATGCCAGTTTGAGCTTAATCATCTGACACTGACAACTTTCATTTTTTGGGTTTTTTTCATATTTAATCCTTGAAGAACGAGCTTCGTGATTTTTTTCCATTTTTATTAAATAAGAAAGTATTTTTTTTTTCAATCCGAATCCATTTTGCCTTCGTTTACCATTCCACACTTGTTTATTAATTGACGTGCCAAAACACTTGGGTTTTAATTGTTCCATCTTATGTGTCACAATTTTCAATATTTCTTAAGAAATATAATTTACCAATATTTTTCTTACTCATGCCGATAAATACATAATACATTCCCTATTTAGGGACTTGGCAAAATAAGAGCATCAATAAAAAAATATAAATTATTTAATATAATATTTAAAATATATAAACTAATTTATTTGTTTTAAATTATTTTGAATTCAAAATATATAAATTTTTTAGTGTAGTAAATAAAATAGTTATATGTATTAAAGTGATAATTTCGAGATAATTTCACAAAAATAAGATTTTAAATTTATAAATTTAAAATGTAATAAGTAAAAGATTTAAACTATTTAATGTATTTTAAATTGAAATGTATAAATCTTAACAAACAAACATCTTATTATAACTATTTGAATCTTTCATTCATTATTTTGATTGATTACAAACACCCGTTATATATATATATAATTATATATCTAAGAAAATTCATTAATATAATCTCACTTTGTTTTTTTTTGTCTGTTAATATTTTTTGTTACAAAAATGTACATTGGTAAATGTTCATAGCAAGAGTAATATGTTAAATTAATAAATTTATTTGTCGTAAATAATCATAACAATTATTGGTCACGCGAGTTGCAATTTTTCACGTTCAATGTTTTGGATTTTGTACCGAATCGAATCATATGTACTTTAAAAAATTAATGCATTTGATTTCCATGCACTCCCTAATTTTCCAACTTCTTTATGACATTTTTTTAAATAATATTATTTTGTCTTTTGACCTCTTGCTTTGGTTGAAGAATATTTTGCAGCTCAAGTCTAGTTGTAACCCCTACTGGTTAAAAAATAAATAAAAAAAGTTAAATCAATAAACAAATATATTCAATTACGTAAAATAAATTAAATTTTCTCCTATGTTTGAAATATTTAAAACTATATTTTACGTGCACTACATTCTGTCGGTTAATGCAAGTTATAAGACCTATAAATATATTTTACGTAAATGTTATGAATCCCTTTTAATCACATATATGTATGTAAAGGATATCACATCATATAATCCAATGATATGACAAAAAAATAATATATAAAATATAAATAATGCCATAAAAGAAATTTATTAAATTCGGATGTAACATTATTTTGATTTTGAAAGTCATGTAGATGATTAATTTATTTTACAAATATAATTTGTGTAATTAAGCTTAAATCGGAATTAATTGGTGCGGTGTAAACGTAATTAAATAATGCAAAATGGGTTCATTATAATTTGATTTTTTAAAATATAATAATAGAAAAAAAAGTAGAGTTGATGGACGGTCCGGTGAGCACAAGGGCCGATGTCATTATTAGTTGGCATTGGGACTTTCAATTTCAAACCTTAGAATAATGGAATCTCCAGCCCACACCTTTTACTTTTTATCATTTTATTTATTTATTTATTTGTCTTGTTTATTTTATTTTGTTCCTTTTATTAGATTTAAATTTTTAATTTCGACATTTTGTAAGAGCTTCGAAATGATTTGCATTGATTAGGGTGTGTTTTACTATGTACCTAAACCCATCATCACCACATGTCTAAATTATAACTCCCCACACAAACACACACATATATATATATATATATAATTTACTCGTATCTCTGTAATTTTCTCTGGTTTTGCAGATATATTTATCACATATAAAAATTGCTGGCCTTCGTTAGACAAATTAATTGTGGTTATATAAAAATTCCGGATTTTATTATATATTGTGTATTTTGTTTTGGTTTAAGAGTCAACCACTCTTTTTAATATCAGTAAAAATTCAAACTTAATATTTTTATATGTTTAAATTTATCAGTTAAGTTTTACTATAGAAGTGTACAAAATTATATAAAATATAATGTATACACATGTAAAAATTCGAGTCCAAATAACATTATACATAATACAAGCTTATATCTCTTGTAAAAAAATATATTTAAAAAAACTTTTTTTTATATAACACTGGATACTTTTCTGGTGAATTAGCAAATATGAGTATACCAGAAATATGATCACTTAATTTATAATTAAATAAATTTATTACAATAATGTGACTGTATGCCATTTTGGATATGCACATAATTGTAAAAGTAAATATTATCAGTTAAACAAACATACATTAAAAAATAATATAATTTTATTTAGACTCCAAAAAATATAAATTTACTTAGGCTGTAATAACTGAGAACATACTTTGTATATCTTAAGATTAGTACGAGACACTATTGGGCCTTCATATACATTTGCAGGCCCATTAAGTTCAAGACCCATATTAATATAAGCTTCTTACAATAATACTATTTATTAAATCATTTAATATATTTTTGGTAACTTAAAATCATATATATTTTGTTTCATGAACTTTTTTTGACAACGATTTGTAACCTTCATGGTTAAATTATTTTAACTGCATGTTGTGTAATGTTTATATTCGATCTTTTTATACCATTATTAAATATGAAATTATTTCAAATATCTAAAATTTGAAAACTTACTTTATATATATACACTTTTTAAGAGTGTAATGTATACATGCATCACGTTATATATATTTATATATATATATATAATTGGTCCTAAAACCAAAACACACCAAAAAAAGGCTTTATATTTAAAGCCTTTTTTTGGTGTGTTTTGTGATAAGGGAAGCTCATTAGGCTTTTTCGTTGTCCCTTTTCCTTCAATAATTCAACGTCCACCACATAAAAGAACCCTCTTCATTGCTAACATACGCTTGACCCCACGCCTATCATGCGCATGCTCTCGCTGTCGTTGACTGGTTGATGGCATCCCGCGCATTTTAGCATCAGTCCTGACGCCAGGTGAAAAAAAACCCAGAGCATCGTCCGTCTTCCACAAGAAATAGAAAATTCAACTACTACTTTGGGACGAGAAGACTCCTGTTCTTCTTGATTGATCGGAATTCAACGAAATCCATCGGAGTCCGACCATTCAGGTTCGTTTTCTGAGAATCCATTTGATCATTTTATTCCTCTTTGTGATCTCTGAGATTTATGTGTTTTCATATCTGGATCTTGCGTTGGAACTGTATCAAGCAACTAGGTTACATTATAATGGCAGAATTTCAATATTCTTTTTGTTGTTTTAAATGGTCAAGTTGATGGAAATGTTGGTCTTTATATACTTGAAATGTAATCGTTCTTGAAAATTCTGAATTCTGACAATAGGAAGCAACATTAGTTAAGGTTTTGGTCGGTAATAATTTCATTTGTTGGAAAGTGAGTTCTTGGTTTGATGAAGCTATAGTGGTTTGACTCATTTTGTGACTGTCTCTCACTACAAAAATGAAACTTGAGATCGTCTTGAAGACTTAACTTGCTGAGAAAACAACCTTATATTCCTGAAATTGAGGATGTCTCCATTCCATAGTGGTGAAACAAGAACCACTGTCATATTCTATCTGGGTTTGGACAAGAGTATGGCTTTCTGTAGATGTGTATGTGCAGCTTTATCTCCTCCTTATATTTTTGTTGTGATATATTGTCCACATCGGTTAAGGACGTATATATGGTGTTGAGCAACCCTAAAGTCTTGAGCTAGTTAGATCTAATTCCATTTTTGATATAGTATCAGAGCCAGTTTCATCCTGATTTATACTGATGTTTGGCCCCCGATTG
Source organism: Gynandropsis gynandra (assembly GCA_036759665.1). Taxonomy (NCBI): domain Eukaryota; kingdom Viridiplantae; phylum Streptophyta; class Magnoliopsida; order Brassicales; family Cleomaceae; genus Gynandropsis; species Gynandropsis gynandra. The sequence goes on along the minus strand of CM071860.1, from coordinate 70,026,736 downwards.
TATTCACGCTCAAAGACCGAGTCTGGGCGTGAGGGGAGTGTTGTGATATGGACTTGGTCTCATATAAGGTGTTGGGCAACCCTAAACTGTTGAGCTAGCTTTTGGGATTAGTTAGGTCCAAACCCATATTTGACAATTTTTGGTTCTTGTAGTTGATTTTTTTCGTCTTAAAATCGCAGTTTATGATTCCATCTTACTTCTATTTCGGGAATGAATGTAGTCTTCTTTGTCACCTTGTTTGGCTCACCTTTAACCCTATTCCAGTTTACCTTTTCAGGGCAAAGGCTTCAGTGTTGTGATCTGTAGAAACCCAATTCATCTTACTGCCAAAGCTTATAACAATGGAAGAAACTATTCCAGAGGAAGCATACATGGACAGTGAGGTATTTGCTAGTGGGAGGAGTGAAATGCAAGAGATGAATGATACATTGAGGATATTGACAAAACTAGACTTAGACACAGCTTACACTTCAGAAAAGCTAGTGAATTTACATGTTCTCCTCATGCATCTATTAGCTTGGGATAGTGATCTTGAAGGCATGACAATAACTGATTCTGCAGCATCGATTGAAAAGACTTTAACATTTGATCTCTTATGTGGTATTTTGGAATCCGAGTTAAGGGGAGTGGATGAATTCTTGGATGTTCTTGAAGCCCAAGTTATTGATACATCATATAAGATATCTTCATGTGAACAAACAAAAGAATTTTATGTTATTATGGGCGGAAAGTTGGAAGATTCTGCAGAATCTTTGAAGCAATCTAGAGGGCAGCTCTCGGAGATCACCTTGCAGTTAGCACAACTCCAGAAAACGCTTCATTATATAAAAAATGGTGGAGGTAATAGTTCTTTTTCAGTTTACTGAAGGAATCTTTTTGTGGTTCTGGTGATTTACTACCATGTTGGCAGGCGAAAACGATGAATCCATGGAGCTTTCAAGAAACAGTCAACTAAAAGATGTTAGTGGAAAATTGAAAAAACCGTCGTATTTAAGGCAGAAACATGTTTTAAGGATGTTGGAGAAGTCTTTGGCTAGAGAGTTAGAGCTTGAGAAGAAAGTATCAGAGTTTCGGCAAAATGAAGAACAGCTGAAACTCAAGCTACATTACACGGGACAGGTAGCTTCGCGGATGGAAGAAGCGTCAGAAGTTATATGGGGACGGTTTTTAGAGGCGGAAAATTCTTCAGAGGTGCTTATGGGGATTTCAAAGGAACTCGTTGGCAAACTTCAGATTCTTCAATTTAATCTAAATGGGTCTGTTCAGAGAGAATCTGAACTTAAGTCTAAGCTTGAAGATTGCATCACAGAACTCAAAGCCAAAGACTTTCACTTGCAAAAGCTTGAGGAAAGCAATGCAGAGAATGCAAATGTAGTTTCAGAAGTAATCAGTTTGAGGGAAAAAGTGAAGTCAGCTGAAAATAAGCTGAAAAATACTGAAATTGAGCTGAAAAATGTCAGTTCTTCTAAACAAGAAATATTATTACAGCTTGCTGAAATGGAAGATGCAACCGAATCGCTAAAAGAAAGCCTCTTCGAGGCTGAAAGTAGAGCAGAAAGTGGAGAAATAAAGATAAAAGAGTTAACGGATGCGAATCAAGAACTTACCGAGGAAGTAAATTTTCTCAAAGATGCTGATGATAAGAAGAGAAAGAAGGTAACTTCGCTTGAGAAGCAACTAAGGGAATTAGAAGTTAATCTGCAAAATTCAAAGGCATTATCAGAAGCTAGTCAAGAACAGCAGAACATGTTGTATTCAGCAATATGGGACATGGAGACTTTAATCGAAGAACTCAAATCAAAGGTATCGAAAGCTGAAACTCAAACAGAAACGGTAGAGGAGCAATGTATTGAATTGTCTACAACCAACTTTGAATTAAACAAAGAAGTGAATTAAATCATTATCATTGGAAGGATCATTGAAGAAAACTAAGGATGAAAAAGAAAGAAGTGCAAAAGAAATAAATCTGAGGAAGAAGCTTTTGATGGATATGGTCATGCAATTAGCCACTGAAAGGGAACGAATCCAAGAACAGGTAAGGTCTATTACCTTTCTTGATTGAAGAGAGAGTTCATTGTTGACACAGTAATGTTTATGTGCAGCTAAATTCTTTGACGAAGGAAAACGAACTATTGATAATCAATTTACGCAAACTCGGAAGAAAGTATGAAGGAAATGATTGCACAACTGAAGCCATAGCTAAAAGTCTTCAGGCAGGTACTCATTGTATTGTTTTTCTCATGCTCTGTCTGAAGATTGAAGCATGATGGATTGTATTGTTTTTCTCATGCTCTGTCTGAAGATTGAAGCATCATGGATTGTATTGTTTTTCTCATTCTATGAAGATTAAAGCATCATGGATGGTTATGTATTTATGTTTTGTGGTCTTGTTCTTTGTTCAATAGGAGGATGAACCAGAGACCAACAATGAATCAGAACCTTCTACGTACATAATGGAGATTAAAAGGGCAAACTGGTTGAATCCCATAAGGTTTTTGCTTGTACTTTTCGTGTTGATTCTTTCATTTTTTGCTTTGTTTTTTGTTAATTAGTTCTGAAACTCCTCCATTGTTTTACTTGGAGGAGAAGTAACTTATCCTCTTGGCTATATTCTATTCACATACTTCATTCAATGCTATGTTGTAATCAAAGGAGCTTCTAAAGACAACGACGCGGAGTTCTTCAACAAATATCTGAAACGGCATGAAGTCCAAATTTTATACTTTGCCCGACCCGACCCGACCCGCCTCGGACTTGCTTGTAGTTCCCTTATAAATACAGCCGTAAAAACCCTAATCCTTATTCATCTCGTCGTCCGTCCATTGGCGATACCTTATCCCTCTTCATGTTCGGATTGAAATCGGTGGTTTAATTTGTTCATGTTCCGATTTCTGGATTTCGTTTGAGTTCTCGTGAATCTTTGATAGTGTCGATTGAGTTTGAGATTTGCACCGATTAGCCCCTTGCATCTTCGAGATTATAGATGCAAGGAACAAATCGAGAAAAAAGGTACAAAATGGTGCTAAAATCGACGCACTTTGCGTTTTTTTTCCGATCTAGGCAGTTCAATGAATGATTCAACTGCTCAGATCACTTGCGTTTAGGCGTACATAAATTGATACTTTTTCTAGGTATAGGTTTGATTGATTAATCGTGTAGTAGTTGTGGATGGAAGCAAAGAGCATGATGATGAGAACTGTTGTGTCCGAAATCAGACATGTTGAAATCTTCTGTTTCAAAAATGGTCTTCAAAGTTCTCTGAATTGCTTAACTGATATATGTTTCAAAATTAGGTTAGTGTATGTTTGGTTGAGGAGGGAAAGTAAAGCAAGAAGATGATGAGAATATAATAATCTGAAGTGATTATATGTTGAAATCTTCTGTTTCAAAATCTGGTCTTCAAAGTTCTCTGATTTGCTTTGCTATCTTTTTTATTATTCCTAACTTTAAGATCTTCGAGTTGTATAAACCCTAATTTGATTTGTTTTTTTTGTCGAAAAGCACCAAAAAAATCATAGTTTGATGTTATGTCTATTGGGTATTTCAGACTACACGAGCATGGTGCGATATGAAATGTTATACTTCCATGGGTTACTTTGTTTCACGTCATTACAACATGTCCATGTTGTTATGTCTTGAAGCCTAGGAAGAAAATATTGAAAATTTTCATGCTAGTTAATTAAGATAACATTTAATTCTGATTCGAGATCATTTTTCCATGATTCGAGAAACTTGAATCCGGATCAAAACTCGTGGACTCAGATTGAAATATGGATTGTCCACCTTTAAATTACTTCGATTATTTGTAATTTATCTTTCGAATATCTAATTTGTATCATTTATGTTTGATATGGATTGGATATAGATTGAGTTTGGATAGATATAAATACTTCAAATATTTTGTCTACGTCTAATTATGTATATACCTATATATATTTTTTATGTATATGTATATATTTATAGAATTATAAACATATCATCTATATGTTTTTTTATACATAATCATAAAGAAATGTATATATATGCAAATCTACATATATATACATATATTTGTATATATATATATGTATATCTATATTAATTCAGATGATTTAATATGAAATGACCGTTTAGTTTTATTTTTTATTTGTTTATTTATTGGATAAAAGAAATTATAAATAAATAAATTAAGTGGATGATTGATTTAGTTTTTAACAAACGTTTTAATATGCTAATTTCGAATTTAATGTTATTTGTTTAGTGGTGTTTTAATATATATATATATATGGTTACATATATAATAGTGTATATATATATTATAAAACAAAATAAATTTAAGTATATAATAAGATAAAAATAGAATTTGTTATTTATTTTTTGAAACTTAAATTTAAATAAATTTTTAAACATTATTTTAAAATATGTTATATTATTATTATTGTTATTGTCATTAAAAGTTGTGTACCATTGTTTCTAAAACTAAAAAGAAGTTAATTGTATTATAGAACTATTTGGAAATGTTATGAAATATAATTTTATTTCATTTATCGTAAATGATATAAATTCTGGTGCTTTACGATTTTCTAAATAAAAGAAAATATTATGTTAAATATTTTAAATATCTAAAAAAATATTTTAATTAAATTATTCTTGTGTAATATAAGTTATATGATTTTTTTATAGAAAATAAAATCTTATCAAATTAAACTAGAAACCAATAAATAAATTGATATTTTCAGAAATACGGGTGATATTTCTCTAATATTCTCCATTTTTATTGTTCATCTAATCATGAAACATAAAAGATTTGGGAAAATTTTCTTTCTCGTATGACTTAGAATCGAAAACAAATTAATAGATTTTATATTTGCCTTAAATAGAATTTTTTTTATTTCAACAGTGTTTCAATAATTATTTATAGGAACTATCAACGGATTTTTCAATTTTCATTCACTATAATTTAAATTGTTCAATGACATTTTTAACTATTTATATTGATATTTTAATAGATATAAGTCGTTGGTAATCTATTTAAAATTTCAACGATAGTTGAATGATATTTTTTTATTGATGATTTTTGTTATTATTCATTTAAAAAAAATTCAAGAGATAATCCATAGAAATTATCCATTTAAAATAACACAATTCTTTGTAGTTATATTTTCTAATGTATATATTTAATTTCTTTGCTACATATTTTAATGTTGTTTTTGTGGAAAATATGTATTTCAAGTTCATCATTTAATTACATCGGTGACCGAAGCAAGCGATGGCACAAGACAAGAGCAAGGATATCAAAATTATAGTGTCCCACAAAAGACTAAAAAAAACGTAACTTAAGAAAAAATCAGATTTTCAAATCTTGCGTTTCGTGACGTCTGTGTTTCCATCAGTCACTCTAGATATCGCCGGCAGTCGTCAGAAAACGCAATCGCTGCGTTTGCATTTTCTAGCGACTCCACCAGTCGGACCTATTAATGTTCGAATCTCATGAAACCAATGCCTTCAATTAAACATTATTCTTTTGCTAGACACTATAATTTTGACATTCTTATGAAATTGAAGTAATTAATGCGACAATAATGTATAAGAGACATCGAATGTTGAGTTTGGTAAGAGACAGTGATGTTTTCACATGAATAGTTTTTTAAAGGAATTATAAAAACATCAAGAGGACAAAGTTGGGATAAAAATCATATTCCTTTACCAACTAAACTATTCCATTTGGAACTTATTTGATATATTTTTTTATAAGAAAGGTTATATATATATATATATTAGTTGGTAATTGGGTAGAGCGTAGGAACGAAAATAAACAAAGAACACTATTGTTAATATATAAATTGTTACAACTTTTATGTTAGAATCACCATAAATATAAAAAATATAAATTATAGATTATTATAAATGTTTCGGAATACAACAATCATAGTTTTGTTACAAGTATTTTGTTCAACATCGAAAATTAATATTTTGAGATCTGATTTATTTGTAATTTTAGAAATCACGACATACAAATATCTTTTCGAAGTCGAGATAGAAAGGAAAAAAGTAGTAGACAAGAAGAGTTCTATTAAAAATCAGACAACTAAAAAACTTGTTGGTAAAAATAACCAATATAGATGTTATAATATCAAAGTACAAATTAATGGTTTTTGTTTGTATATATAAAAAAGATTTATAAATGAAAAATAGTTGATACAGTCTAAACACATGCGATATTAGATTTAATTTAAATCTACGAGATATATTTTTTGACGTTCGATTTTTAAATTTATTTCGTTAGTTGTGAACTGTTTGGACCCGTAGATTTTTTTTTCAAACCGTTGGATTTATTTTAGTTTTAAACTCACTTGAATAATATAAAATCTAAACTACAAAATATAAATGGCTCCATTTAATTTTGAAAGATATTCAAATATAAAATAAAATTTTATTCCATAATAAAACAAAAAAGCTATTAATAATTTCTCAAAAATATATTTAAAATCAATTTATAAACCTGTTGTTGTTAATATTACTGAAATATTTTATACAAAAAAAGTTGTATGAAAAAATATTATTATTGTGAAATGTTTCAAAAAAGAAAAAATATTGTTATTTTCTTTATTATTATTATTACAATTTTTATTATAATTTAATATTTTTAAATAATGTCCTTAAAAAAAATTTAAAAAATTGCATAGAAGAAAAAAATGAGCCTACGATGGAATCCAACCGAAAAATATTTACCTTAAAAAAAGGAAAGCCAACATATATAAGAAATAGTTACTTCATTATATTATTATATTATAAGTAATAAGAAAATCTTTATGGAGTTTATAAGAAGCCATTACATTTTCCTAACTTGATCTTCTACTAAAGTGAATGCTCTCTCCTAGATAAATGATTCAAATCTAGGATAAAAGAGACACCATATGTGGAAATAGAAAATCTTCTTTATTTGAAATGAAGAAAAGATAAGAAGAATTTTTTTTTTGATAAAAATGTATGATATCAAGTACGAGCTGTACGTTCTTCACCAAAGAGAATACTTGGCAAAGGACCAACATGAGGCTTACAAATACACAAATCGGATATGCATTGGCATCTCGGTGGGTTGCAATCGTTGAAACCAGGAGGTCTACATGGCACCGCTATATTTCTTGCCTCTACAACTCCCTTCTCCATCACACCTATATGTACAAATATTACATATATTTCTATCATATTATATTATAATATATATTATATATAACAATTAAATGAAACGAGTGAATCATTCATTGCGATAAATAAAAGGACATAAAAGAACAACGTACATGCTGCAAACACCATTAGAGCCATGAGGAATGCCAATTTGAGAGATGACTTGCCCATTATATGATATCTTCCTTTGGATTTCATTGCGATAAATAAAAGGACATAAAAGAACAACGTACATGCTGCAAACACCATTAGAGCCACGAGGAATACCAATTTGAGAGATGAGTTGCCCATTATATGATATCTTCCTTTGGATTTTATGAAGTGATTTGTAAATTTGTAAATTTGTAAATTTGGATTTTATAAATTTGTAATGAAGTGATTATGTTGTTCCTATTTTGTATAATGCAAATACTTGTACGAGACAACTCTTTATATACCTAATTGAATACTTTTTTAATGATACCAAAAGAACAAATATGGATGTTTGTGAAATTTGAATTGTATAAAGTAACTTATCGTAGAATATTTCTACTAAATGATCAAATTATAGAAATTAAATTTTCTATATTTGAAATTTCCGAAGTGATTATGTTGTTCCTATTTTGTATAATGCAAATACTTGTACGAGACAACTCTTTATATATCTAATTGAATATTTTTTAATGATTCCAAAAGAACAAATATGGATGTTTTGTGAAATTTGAATTGTATAAAGTAACTTATCGTTGAATATTTCTACTAAATGATCAAATTATAGAAATTAAATTTTCTATATTTGAAATTTCCTACAAAGAATTAAATCAAGTTTTTAGTCAATTGACCATGTTTGGCCAACATTTATTACAAATTTATCTTAATAAAAAATAAAGGAAGTTATTCAAGTTATTCAAAGAATACGAAAATTATAGAAAGTGTAATCCTTATCACCTGATCACGAAAAAGATACACTCAGTTTTTATTTTAACATTATATATCAATTGCCAATATAGAATATTTATTCTTCTGGGTTATATAATTAGAATAGATTTTTGTGTTATGTTATTAGTGTAAGGGCAATTTTTTATTTTGTACATGAGGTATATTTGATTTCTAAAAACTATAAATATTGATTAATAGTTAATTAAATTTTATTTAAATATTCAATGAGAAGCAAAAGTTATAAAAAATTATAAGGATCATTTGATTCATCTGTGATATATATATTTGCATGTGATTTGGTGCATATCATCGATATTTATCCACGAACAGTGTGATCATACATAAATTTAATGAAAACACAAATAGACTATATTAAATTTTGATCTAGAGCAGAAAACGTCACCTAAATCAAAATCAATGCATTAGTCTTTAATATTTACACTAAATTATATTCATGCTACACGCGAAGACTTTTATATTATAAAACCACACAATATTTTAATGAGATGTTATTATCGCTGAAATATTATCGATTATTGTAATCGTTGTAGACTATAAAATTTTACTCATTCGAATCTAAATATGAACGGTTATTATTCCGGATATTTGAAAAAATATATAGATATCTAAGCAAAATAATTGCATTATATATTATAAACATTTATATAAGTTTTTAATTCTACTAAAATACATCGTTAATAATATTTCGAAAAATTTATTTAAAGTGATTCTCATTTATATATATATATAATTTATAATGTATTACAAATAATACTTCATAATCTAAAATTCATATATATATATAATATTTAATGCTTAATATATATATAATGTGTTATAGACTTTATTTACCTAGTTAAATATGTGTGTATATATATATATATAATGTGTTTTATAATGTGTTATAGACTCGTTTGATTTACACTATTATTGATGTATTACAAATTATGTTTCGCATTGAGATTTTTTAAATATTATAATGTGTTACACACTTTTATTTATTTATATAAAAGAAATAACATGGATGAATAATTAAGTAGATGATATGTTCAAGTGAAATGTTGGATTTTTGTCAAGCCTACGTGATATTTTTTATACATTCCACATTTCTAGGTTTTTATGCGAGTAGTAAACCAAATTAGATGGTTAAATGTGTTTGTTGTTAATATTTCGGATTGTTGTGTTGATTTCAGATTTAATTTTATATAATATAAAATTTTGCAGTATTAGATATAGATCATTTGGTTTATTGTTTTAAGATTAACATTGATCATATGATTATTTTTTGAACTAAATTTTTAGGTATATATTTATGTATGTATATTTATATACATACATAAATTTGTGTATATATATATGTATTTTTTAAAAATTATTAAAAATAGTTTTTATTCGTTTAATATAATATTTTGATATATAAAAAAATTATTAATATTTTTTAAAAATATTGGTAGACCCGTATGTTACATGCTTAATCATCATAAATTGCTATTCACAATTGCTTCTATTTTAGCATCCGATGACTACTACAAAAAAAAAAAAATCCTTTTCCTTTGTTATATATAGATTATAATAATAATAATAATAATAATAATAATAAAAATAATAATAATAAAAATAATAATGATGATGATGATAATGATAATGATATAATAATAATAATAATAATAATAATAATAATGAAAAAATCATTTTCAACCTTTATCAACGATTAAATATATATTGATGAATTTTAAATATTAACTATTGATAATTTTGATAATATAATCAATTGTTAATATCATTTGTTGATATTTTTAATCAATTCCCCAACCATCTTTCATTAAAATAAAGAAAATATAACATTATAATTGTAAATTTTTCCAATATTTAACAAATATCATTTGAAAATTCATAAATCAAATCAACATGAAATATTTAATTTTTATTTTTTGGTATTATTAATTTTTTTTGTAATTGTTTTCAAAAATATTATTTATAGTTTAATAAAGTAATAATAATTTTATATGTATGTATATATGTATGTATGTATGAATGTTATTATTATTTTTATTATTTAATTTTAGTTATTATTGAAACATATAAGTTTTATAAATATTTTTAATAATAAAAATTACAAACTTTTTAATACTAATACCAACAATTAATAGAATTTCTTAGGGGGAAATAAAATTGTTAGTGATAGTTTAGGGACGAATAGGATGAGTGAAAAAGTTGAACGAGAAATAGAATTAAAGCACAATAGTTCAAGGGGTAATAGGCCTTTGTCCCTAATATATATACACACACTTTAACATTAACATTTAACATATATAAGAAATAGTTACTTCATTATATTATAAGTAATAAGAAAATCTTTACGGACCTTACAAGAATCCATTACATCTTCCTAACTTGATCTTCTACTAAAGTGAATGCTCTCTCCTAGATAAATGATTCAAATCTAGGATAAAAGAGACATCGTATGTGGAAATAGAAAATCTTCTTTATTTGAAATGAAGAAAAGACAAGAAGAAAAAATTTGATAAAAATGTATGATATCAAGTACGAGCGGTGCGGTCTTCACCAAAGAGAATACTTGGCAAAGGACCAACATGAGGCTTACAAATACACAAATCGGATATACATTGGCATCTCGGTGGGTTGCAATCGTTGAAACCAGGAGGTCTGCATGGCACCGCTATATTTCTTGCCTCTACAACTCCCTTCTCCATCACACCTATATGTACAAATATTACATATATTTCTATCATATTATATTATAATATATTATATGAAAAATTAAATAAAACGAGTGAATCATTCATTGCAATAAATAAAAGGACATAAAAGAATAACGTACATGTTGCAAACACCATTAGAGCCATGAAGAATGCCAATTTGAGAGATGACTTGCCCATTATATGATATCTTCCTTTGGATTTTTATAAATTTGTAATGAAGTGATTATGTTGTTCCTATTTAGTGTAATGCAAATATTTGTACGAGACAACTCTTTATATACCTAATTGATTATTTTTTTAATGATACCAAAAGAACAAATATGGATGTTTTGTGAAATTTGAATTGTATAAAGTAACTTATCGTTGAATATTTCTACTAAATGATCAAATTATAGAAATTAAATTTTTATATTTAAATTTTCCTACAAAAAATTAAATTAAGTTTTTAGTCAATTGACCATGTTCAAAAGTTTGGTCAAAATTTATTACAAATTCATCTTAATAAATAAATAAAGAAAGTTATTCAAGTTATATAAAGAATACGAAGATTATAGAAAGTGTAATCCTAATCACTTGGTTGCGAATAAATACACATTTTTTGTTTAGTTATTTTAACATTATATTCAATGGGGGATATAGAATATTTTTTATTCTTTCGGGGTTATCTAACTAGAATAGATTTTTGTGTAAGGGTATATTTTTTTATTTTGTACATGTTTCTAAAAACTATAATATTGATTAACAGTTGATTAAATTTCCAATCACAAGTAAAAAGTTATAAGAAACTCTAAGGGTCGTCTGATCCGAATGATATAAAATTGTGTCCATATGTGATATATATCTGCACTTGATTTGGTGTATATCTTCAATATTATATATGAAAAGTGTGATCATATTTAAATTTAATGAAAACATAAATAGATGATATTGAAATTTTCGATCTAAAGCAGAAAACATCACCTAAACAAATCAATGCATCAGTCTTCAATAAATAGTCATGCCAAACACGAAAACTTTTATATTAAATGTTGTAATATATTAGAAATTTTAGTTATTCGAATATAAGTAAGAACGGTTATTAATCCGGATATTCGAAAAATATATAGATATCTAAACAAAATTAATTACAATATATATTATAAATATATATATATATGTTTTAAGTGCTACTAAAATTCACAAATTAATAATATTTACGAAATTTTATTTAAAAATGATACTCTTTTTATATATTATTAATAACATATTAAAAATAATATTTCATAATCTAAAATTTATTTATATAACATTTAATACCTGATATATACATATAGTGTTATAGACTTTTATTTAACTTTCTAAATATGTATATATAAAATGTATTTTATAATGTGTTATGGACTAGTTTGAATTACACTAATGTCTTTCTCTTTGAGAGTTTTTAAATATTATAATGTTTTACACACTTTTATTTATTTATATAAAAAACATTAATGAATAATTATGTAGTTGATATGTTTGTAAGTGAACTGTTGGATTTTTTCCACACCTACGTGATATTTTTCATACATTTGCTATTTTGAAGTTTTTATTCGAGTAGTAAACCAAATTAGATTGTTAAATGTGTTCGTTGTTAATATTTCGAATTGTTGTTTTTTAGATTTAATTTTCATTTTACGATACAAAAATCTGTAGTATTAGATCAAGATCATTTTATTTATTGTTTTAAGATTAATATTAATAGTATGATTTTATTTTGAACTAAAAATACATATTTAGATATAAATTTATATACATGCATATATATATATGTATATACATATGTATTTATTAAAATTTATTAAATACTGTTTTTATTAATTTAATAATTAAATAATATTTTTATTAATTTAATAATTAAATAATATTTTCAGATATAAAAAATTTATTAAAGTTTTTTAAAAAAGATTGGTAGACCTACATGCTTAATCATCATAAATTACTATTCATAATTGTTTCTATTTTAGCATCCAATGAAAATCTTACATGTAAGTTAAGAACAACAACCTTTATCAACGATTAGATATATATTGATGAATTTTTTAAATATTAATTATTGGAAATTTTGATAATATAACCGATTTTTAACATCATTCTTTGATATTTTTAATCAATTTTTCAACCATCATCCATTGAAATAAAGAAAATAAACATTATAATTGTAAATTTTTTCAATATTCAACAAATATCTTTGGAAAATTCATAAATCAAATCAACATGAAATATTTAATTTTTATTTGTTATTATTCATTTTTTCTATAATTGTTTTCAAAAATATTATTTATAGTTCAATAAAGCAATAATAATTTTATATGACTGTTATTATTTAATTTTAGTTATTATTGAAACATAAAAGTATTATAAATATTTTTAATAATAAAAATTACAAACTTCTACAATAAATACCAACAATTAAAAAAAGTTATAAAAAACCAAATATAAGGTAAGATTTGTGTGTGGAAGAGAGAAGACATAAGGTTTGGATAACAAAAAAATTTGCATTTGATGGTTCTTTCGATCTCGTGGGTTGTAATATATATATAAATATATATATATATATATATATATTATGATTTTGTCATATTAGTTTAGACAAAGTCCATCCATAAAACATGCAAAAGCTTTCAAGACAAAGTCCATCCATAAAACATGCAAAATTCATAGAATATTTCTACTAAATGATCTAATATAGAAATAAAATTTTCTATATTTGAATTTTTTACAGAAATTAAATTAATTTTTTAGTCAATTTAGTATGTACAAGGGTTTGGTGAGTATTTATTATAAATTTATTTTAATTAATAAAGAAATCTAGAAAAGAGAAATTATTAAACTTGTTCAAAGAATATAAAATTTATAAAAAGTGTAATCTTTTACACCTGGTAAGGAGAAAAGAGACTCAAATATTTTTTTGTTGACATTATATATCGTTGGTGGTTATAGATTATTTATTAGTCCGGGACAATATAAAATTAGAACCGAGTTTTGTTTTTTATAAGGGCAGATTTTATTTTGTATACTAGCCATATTTGTTTTCTGAAAACTATAAATAATCAATTTTTAATAAAAAATATAAAAAGTCATTGTGGACTTTTTATTCCAATGATACAAAGTTGTTTCCAGCCTCATATATATGCATGCGATTTGTAATATATCTTCGAAATTTTTAATAAAAAATAAGAAGAGATAAAAAAAACATAAGGGCCTTTGAGTCCAATAATATGAAGTTGTGTTCGTCACTTTATATATATATATGCATGTGATTTGTAGTATATCTTTAACATTTGTGCATGAAAAGTATAATCATATATTAATCCAATCAAATCATTTATAGATGATTTTAAAACTTCTACGTCAACCCGAAAAAACTCACTTATATCACAATCAATATACGCAATCCTTCCTAAATAAATACATATATTATATGTTGGAATTAATTATTATAATTTCGATTTGGTTATATAAAATTGAACAAAATTGAATTAAATAATGATTTTGATTTGGTTTGAATATATGTGAAATAAGCAAGGAGTAAAAAAATTTAGATTCAATTTGAATTTTAATGGAGTAACCGTTATTATTAATTGATTAATTGATTGATTATTTAAAAATTAATAAATTTAAGATAAATGAGAATTTATTTTTAATATAATTTTTTTCTTATATAAATTAATAATTTAAGATTAAGATTAATAGCATATTATATTTTTTTATAAAACATATTGGTTACATAAGAGATCAAATTTATAATATTTATTTATATAATCGATTCAAATCATTTTATAATTAAACCAAACTAAATTAATTTAAATTTAATTATTTTATGATTATTATTTAGTAGAATCCCAATAATTCATATCGGTTAAATCTTGAATCAAAATTCGAAATGACCAACAATAACTAAAACAAAAATAACATAACGATGATGATAAGAAAAATAAAATCTCTTTCAAGCTTATTTTCTTGGTCTTGTTCACCTTCTTGCATTTCCTCTGTTATTGATCATATACTTCAAAAGTATTCATATTTAGCTTAGAATTCCATTAAATACTAAAAATCCATTTAAATTTAATATTTTAACGGTGTTTGACGTATTTAAAAAATTGATTTTGGTCCGTTGAAAAAGGAGACTAGTATAAAACTTTCTGAAAGAAAAAATTTAAACACGATGTTTAGTATTTAATGTAGATGAAATTTTTCGACACGAATAAATTGAGTGTTACATATTAGAAAATGATATATTGTGGTTGAAGATCTAAATTAAAATTATAAAAAAACAATTTACAACCTAATGTTTGTGAGATTTTTTAATAAATAAAATGTGATATTTTTATATATTTATTTATTAACGATTTTTTACTTAACTAATTAAATAATTTATTCAACACAAAATATTATAATTATCATTATTATTATTAATTTATAAATATATTTAAATATTAGTATTTTATATATATATACATACATACATTAAAATATATCTGTACACGGTAGAAAGAAAAATTAAGAAAAAAAAAAGATAAAATTATTTGTGCAACCTACATTCTCACCGATATGACATATATTGTTATTATTGAGAGACATTGATTGAATGTTATTTTTGGTAAGAGAGTGATGTTTTCACATGAATGGTTTTTTCTTACTATAATTATGAAAAACATCGAGAGGACAAAGTTCTAAGTTCGGACAGTATCTTTCTTGTATTCTTATTATAAATATATAAACAAACCATTTACATTCCACATAAAAAAATAGTTTCTCTTTTCATTCATTATATATATATATATTAAAATAAACTTTACAAGAATTTATTATATCTCTTTTATCTCGATATTCTATTAAAATAAAAAAAAATTTCCATATCAAATATGAATTTGAGTCTAATTAATTCCAAAAACTAACTGAAAAATTTAGGATTAAAGGTTATTCAAAACTATATATATATAAGATCAAAGTTCATGTCTTTAACCGATCTGTATAATACATCACAATGCTCCCCTCACACCCAGATTCGATCTTGGAGTGAGAATATAATCGGAAACCCAACATCTGTATAGTTAAATCAAGACGAAACTGATCTGATACCATATCAAATATGAATTTATACCTAACGAATTCTAAAAACTAGTTAAAAAATTTAAGATTGTTTAATATCTATACATAAGACCAAAATCTATATCTTTAATCGACATAAAACAATACATCATACCATAAAAATTTTCAAAACCTTGAAAAAGAATATTATATATATATATATACAAATAAAAAAATTTATTTATTTGAAATAAAGAATCTCCTCGTTTCAACGAGGAAATTAGCATGGTACGGTAAACACCATTACAACCACGAAAAATGCCAATTTAATGGATGATTTATCCATTATATGATATCTTTCTTATAAGTTTGCAACGAAGTTATTATATTCCTACTTTGTGTAATGTAAATCTACGAAACAAATCTTTATATACCAATCGAATTTTCTGTTTTAACGGTACAAAAGAAAACAAATATGGATCTTTAAAATATAAAAGAAATTTATAATAAATTATAAATATATTCAAAATATAATATATATAGAATATGTTTAAATATATATATTATATAGATTGAAATAAAAGAAATGGCAATTAAATTTGTGTAAGTTTGTCTAAAAAAGTTAGTTAGAACAGTGGCGTTGATTATTAGTGAGCAATTAAGCAGTAGAAGAAGGTTTTTTTTTTCAGAAATCAGAAATCAGGCTTTAAACATTTCTTTTTTTTTTCTTTTTGGTTTTTTGGCCTCTCTCTCTCAATTTATTTATATAATATAAATAAATTGGGCTAATAAAATTATAAGAATGCCCTTCGACCTTCGAATTCTCTGCTTTTCTGCTTTCTTCAACAATGGAAAATCCGGCGAAGAAAGTGTTACTGACATCCAATGGCGACGATATTTCTCTGAACATCGCTTTCCATCTCGCCAAACACGGTTGTCGGTAATTTAACCCTCTCTCTCTCTCTCTCCCATTTTTGATTTCCGATCAATTCGGTGGATTTTCCGGCGAATCTCGTAATCGTCATCCTCATCATCTCCCATGTCTTCCTTTATGGCCCAGAATTCAGATCAGTACAATTCATATGATAAATGATTATTTACTGTATATTTTCTGACTCCCTATATTTTATCCGTTTATCTTTGCTGTATAATTCTATCAAATTCAATTTCTCTCTCATTTTCTTTCTTGCATGCTTCGATGTATTTCCATTTTGTTGCTTTTAGATAGATGATTCCAAAGATTTTATTTTATCAAATTAAATAAGACTTTGTTGGCTATATCATATATAAAATATATATATTATATATCTCAGTGGTCTAACCATGTGAAGAATGCAACATATTTATATATTTAAATCAAAACGAAAAAGACTCTGATATCATCTTCTGTTCTGTCAAATATGAGTTAACCATATGAAGAATACAACATATTTATATATAAATCGAAACGAAATGGACTCTGATATCAAATCCGCCAAATATGAGTTAATCATGTGAATAATGTAACATATTTATACATTTAAATCGAAATAAATAGACTCTTATAACATGTAAAATATCAGTTTGAGACTAATTAATTCCAAAAAGTAATCCAATATTATATACACTTCTGTATATTTTAGGGGGCTTGGGACAACACAGATACATCATATGAATTGTTAGATTGATCATGTTTGCTTCTTGATTTACACTCGTGAATGGATTCATGATGGGTCAGGTTAATTCTGATGGGAAATGAAGGGCGTCTAAGAAAGATTGGAGAGAAGATAATGGAATCGATAGAGGATGTGTTGCCCGTTGAAGTAATTGGACTTGACATGGAAACTGATAGTGAGGATGCTTTCAATGAGGCTGTTGAGAAGGGCTGTTCAAGTTTGGGCAATGTGGATGCTTTTGTCAACTGTTATATCTATGAGGGTAAAGACTTTACCTTGAGGATCGATTTTACTTGGATCTGTTACGATAAGTTGTCCCACATTGTCTAGGACATGAACTTTGGACTCATATATATGGTATTAGACAACTCTAAACTTTTGAGCTAGCTTTTGGGATTAGTCAGACCCAAATCCATAACGATCGGTAATGCCCGGTTACAATTTGGAATCCGTTATTATATGCTTGCTTTAGTTTTTGTTTTTTTGACATGATATCAGAGCTTGTTTCGTACCTATTTGAATATAACGATGTTGGACCCCCGATTGCGATGTCCATGCTCTAGGATCGAGTCTGGTTATAAGGGGAAGTGTTATGGTAAATTGTCTCACATCGGCTAATACAAGAACTTTGGACTTATATATATGGTACTGGATAATCCTAAACTCTTGAATTAGTTTTTGGAATTAGTTAGACCCAAGTACATATTTGACAGAATCATTGACGACGCCCATATATTCGCCTTTACCTCGACTAATATATTGCTTCGGTTGGGGTTAAATTCGAAAACTTTGCAATGTTTTTGTTTTCTTGGTAGGTTCTGGTTTCATATATAATGAATTTCCATGTGGGTAAAACAGGGAAGATGCAGAACATTCTACAAGTGTCTGAAGATGAATTCAAGACAATCATGAAGATAAATCTCATGGCTCCATGGTTTCTCTTGAAGGCTGTTGCAAGGAGAATGAAAGAACAAAAGTCAGGAGGCTCCATCGTTCTTATGACTACATTTGCTAGTGCTGAACGAGGGCTTTACCCGGGAGCTGCTGCTTACAGTACGAGCTCAGCCGGAATCCATCAACTAGTTAGGGTAATGTACCGTCCTGTCCTTCTTTTCCACGGCTCTGTCACTTTCTCGCCTAAGATTAGGGGTGGACAATTCGGGTTATCTGGATCGATCCAACCGAATAACCCAACCCATGAAATATATGGGTTTTATAGAAAAGCTATATGGGTTCAATATAAAAAAACCAAATGGGTTCGGATCGGTTCAGATTCGGGATAACCCGAGTAAACTGAACAACCCTAAAAAAAACCTAAACAAACCCTAACCCTAAACCATGAGTCGTGACACAGCTCCCTCTCCCTTTCACTCCCACATTTAAAACCCGAATTACACGTACTTAAATAACCCAAAAAACACGAAGAACCCGAATTACCCAAAATATCTTAATAATCCAAATACAGTTCGGATTTCTTGGATTTAATGTTTCAAAACTCGAACAATTCGAATCCGGATCGAAACCTGAGGAACTCATCCCGAAAACCAAATGGTTTTTTTTGGGTTAAATTTTTTTATAAACTGAGTAACCCGAACCCGTACCGAACCCGAAAAATCCGTCCCGAAATCCGGATTGCCCACCCATACCTAAGATAATGTTTGGTGGGTATTGCAGGCATCAGCCATGGATTTGGGGAAGCACAAGATTCGGGTGAATATGATCGCTCGAGGGCTACACCTTGGAGATGAGTATCCAAGAAGCGTGGGGAAAGGGATAGCAGAGAAGATGGTGAAGGAGGCAGCACCATTGGGACGGTGGCTAGAGCCGAAGGATGTGGTGTCGACGGTGATTTACCTCATCAGCGACGGCTCACGGTTCATGACCGGCACTACCGTCTTCGTTGATGGGGCACAGTCTAATGTCAGACCCCGTCTCAAATCTTATATGTGATTATATATTATGTATGGTGGGGAAACATGGCCCTCGACATGTTAATTATTAATAATAGATATTTTCTTTCTTTTGAAAAAAGAAAATATCAGTTCATGTAGTTAACTTCGAAAATATTCTTCCCTAAAGAACATAGTTTCAATTTTATTTATTGAAATTTCCAAATTACCTTTGTAATCTATATGATCCTGTGAACCATGAGATCATGTGAGACTCATGCGATCCTGTGAAATCCATGATATCCATGGGATTCTGTGACCTTGTAACACCCAAAATCGCTCGAAAACGTTCGGAATCATTCGAAAACGGTCGAAAATCGATCGAAATCCTTCGAAAATACTCGAAATTGCTCGGAAATCGCTCAAAATTTTTCTTTTCTCCATTTTCTTTTCCATTAGGTTTTTAGATTTTGAGGGTATGCGTGAAGTCTTATAATATTACGAGGATATATTTGATATTCTCCTTTTTCATTTTGTCCTTAATTAAATATAATAAAAACAAAGAAATAAATTATTAAAGATATATTATGCATGATATCTTAATTTATAAATAAAATTCAAAATCATTTTTTAATAATTGTCTATTTTGTAAACCTTGGTTTTTAGGGAAGAATTCCTCCAAGTCATGATTAAATCATGAAAAAAGAGAGAAAAAACATTGTTTTGAATTTAATCAACGTGTCACTATACTAAAACAAATAATCAAACTTTATTTGCTTAATTTTCCTATCACCAACCGCAAATTATTTAATTATTTCATTTGAACCTGTGTATGGATTCCATTAAAAATTCAAAAAAATTTATGTGATTATTTGAATTTATATTGTGTTTTGATAGAATTTTATTATAATTATGTGTTATAGAATATAGAATTTTGTAGAATCAATTCATACTTGTTGTCTATAAATATTAATAATTTAACTTATACTGATCTTATATTTTGAAAAAAATTATTATCTATAATTTTTTGTAATTTCATATAGGAATAAAATATTGATTTTAAACAATGAATATAAAATTTAATAAAAACAATTATTTAAAATATATCATAAACCTAACAAAGACCTATTAAATAATATTAATTTTTCAAATAGCATTAAATAAAATAAAGTCTACATCTAATATCGACTTTTTATTTTGTTGGCAAGTATGTATACGAGTATAAAATTAAATAGAAGAAATATTGTTGTGGATAACTTTATTCGAATTTTTTCATTATCAGAAATAAATTGAAATGAAATTTTAAATAATTTTTAAAAGTGAAATTTTAAATAATGTCTAAAAGTGAAACTTTAAGAAATTGACACAATTTTCTTTTGCGTCGATTAAATAATAATTAAAGACTTTATATTTTACTTTAATAAAACAACTTAATATATGTATATATATATTGATTTTGTTATATTAGTTTAGACGAAATTCATCTATAAATTTGGCTTTCAAGATTTAAGATGAGGTAGCTCTTAAATTTTTTTAATCATTTATTATAATTCTTAATTTGTAATTCTTGTGTAAAATTTTGAGAATCTCACGCATAATCACACATAATCCGTAGATAAAAATTTTGTGCATAAACTCTTTTATTATTAATTATAAAGCACTTCATCATAAAATAATGTTGTCGTGATAAGGTTGGTTGTGATTTCGTTAGTGGTTGGTTGCATTTAAAGACGAATACGATTTAATCTATCTCTTTTCGTCTCAATTGGATCCCTTAAAAATCGTAGATATCGATTTTACGTTCGAACTAGCCAATATCTTAATCATATACATAATATTTATTGTGTTCTAATAGGAAACTAAAATCTTTTTGCATCTTTATATATAAATATATATACACATATTTTAACACTCACATTCAACATACATAAGAAATAATTACTTCATTATAAGTATTGTGAAAATCTTTGTAGACATTACAAAAATCCATTACATCTTCTGAACTCGATCTTCTATTAGAGTGAATGTTTTCTCCCAGATAAAGAATTATTTAAATCTAAGATAAAAAAGACACTATATATGGAAATAGAAAATCTTATTTATTTAAAATGAAGAAAACACAAGAAGAAAATGTTTTTTTGATAAAAATATAGAGTATCAAGTACGAGCGGTATGTTCTTCTCCAAAGAGAACACTTGGCAAATGACCAACATGAGGCTTACAAATACACAAATCGGATATGCATTGGCATCTCGGTGGGTTGCAATTGTTGAAACCAGGAGGTCTGCATGGCACCACTATGTTTCTTGCTTCTATAACTCCCTTCTCTACTACACCTATATGTAAAAATATTACATATATTTATTTCTATCATTTTATATTATATATTACATATATAAAAATTAAATGAAATGAGTGAATCATCACTACAATAAGTAAAAGGATATAAAAGAATAACGTACATGTTGCAAACACCATTAGAGCTATGAGGAATGCCAATTTGAGAGATGACTTGTCCATTATATTATCTCTTCTTTTGGATTCTTAAAAATTTGTAATGAAGTTTTTTGTTTTGTGTAATGCAAATACTTCTACGAGACAACTCTTTATATACCTAATTGAATTGTTTTTTTTAATGATACCAAAAAAACAAATTATTAACTGTATTAAATAAGATATCAGAAAATATCCAGAATATCTCGTAGAATATCATCAGAATAATCCGTGTGATCTCGGAGAATATATTCGTATTAATCACACGGATTATATCCGTTAATACAAATATGGATCTTTTGTGATATTTGAATTGTATAAAGTAACTTATCGTTGAATATTTCTACTAAATGATCAAATTATAAAAATTAAATTCTTTATCACCTGATCGCGAAAAGATACACTCAATTTTTCTTTATTTATTTTAACATTATATATCAATTGCCAATATAAAATATATATTCTTATGGCTTATATAATTAGAATAGATTTTTGTGTTATGTTATTTGTATAAGCGAAAATTTTTTATTTTGTACATGAGGTATATTTGATTTCTAAAAACTCTAAATACAAATTAATAGATAATTAAATTTCCAATCACAAGTAAAAATTTATAAAAAAACTCCAAGGGTCGTTTGATCCCAATGATATAAAGTTGTGTCTATCTCTGATATATATTTGTACGTGAATTGATATATATCTTTGATATTTATCCATAATCAGTGTGATCATATCTAAATTTAATGAAAATTTAAATAAATGATATTGAAATTTTCGATGTAAAACAGAAAACGTCACCTAAAAATTCATTGCATCACTCTTAAGAAATAGTAAATACACTAATTTATATTCATGCCACACGCGAAAACTTTATATTAAATAAAATCACACAATATTTTTATGAGATATTATTATCGTGAAAATTCTATTGATTAGTTATTCAAATCTAAATATGAAATATCATTATTCCGGATATTCGAAAAATATATAGATATCTAAACAAAGTTAATTACAATATATATTATACATATTTAAATATATTTTCAGTGCTACTAAAATACATAAATTAATAGTATTTCCAAAACTTTATTTAAAAGTGATACTCTTTATATATATATATATATTATTAATAACATATTACAAATAATATTTCATAATCTAAAATTTATTTATATAATATTTAATGCTTGATATATATAATGTGTTATAGACTTTTATTTAACTATTTAAATATGTGTACATATAAAATGTGTTTTATAGTGTGTTATAGACTTTTATATAACTATTTAAATATGTGTATATATAAATGTGTTTTATAGTGTGTTATAGCCTCGTTTGATTTACACTATTATTAGCGTAATATAAATAATGTTTTGCGTTGAGAGTTTTTAAGTATTATAATGTGTTACACACTTTTATTTATTTATACAAAAAACATTAATGAATAATTAAGTATGTGATATATCAGCAAGTGAACTGTTGGATTTTTTCAAATCTATGTGATAGTTTTCATACATTTGATATTTTTGATTTTTTATGCGAGTAGTAAACCAAATTAGTTTGTTAAACGTGTTCGTTGTTAATATCTGATATTATTGTTTTGATTTTAGATTTAATTTTATTTTTACAATATTAGATTTAAATCATTTGATTTATTGTTTTGAGAATAATATTGATTGTATGATTATTATTTGAACTAAAAATACATGTTTAGATATATATATATGTATATACATGTGTATTTATTTAAAATTATCAATAATAATTTTATTAATTTAATAATTAAATATTATTTTGAGATATAAAAATTATTAAATTTTTTTAAACAAGATTCACGAATACATATGTTACATGCTTAATCATCATAAATTACTATTCACAATTGCTTCTATTTTATCATCCAATAACTATTACAAACAAGATCACAATCTGACACACAAGCTAAGAATAACACAAAAAAAATCATCTCGATGTTGCGAGTGTGCGATGTCACCCAATAAATATCCATCATCTTTTGTTGTTATATATGTATACACAATAGAATAATTAGAATAATAATAATAATATAATTTTTCAAGTATTAACTATATATAATTTTGATAATATAACCGGTTTCAACATTATTCTTTGATATTTTAAATCAAATTTTCAACCATCATTCATTGAAAATAAAATAAATAAATGTTATAATTGTAAATTTTTCAAATATTCAACAAACATCAGTTCAAAATTCATACATCAATTCAACATGAAATCTTTAATTTTAAATTTTGTTATTAATACTTAACAAACTTCTTAATACTAAATACCAACAATTAAAAAAAAGTTATAAATAATTAAAATCCATAAATTCACAATAACTTTTTTACCATTATCATTATCAGATACAAAATTAAAAGGTATTGAAAATATTATATGGCTAAATATAAAGATCTAACAAATTTTCTTACATTCTATACCATAATTCTTATAAGCTAATGAATATTTAAATTTCCAAATTTATGTTAATATCATAAAAGTGATATATATATATGGTGAGATTGATAAAAATCAATTGTAATTGGTCTTGTGTGAACTTTTGAGAATCTCACACATAGGTCATAGATAAAAGTATTGTGCACAAACTCTTTTATTATTAATTATAAGGCACTTGATCATAAAATATTATTTGTCTTTATAAGGTTGGTTGTGATGACATTGGTGATTGGTTGCATTTAAGGATGAATACAGTATAATCTATCTCTTTCGTCTCGTTTGGTTCCATTACAAATCATAGATATCAAGTTTATGTTCAAATTAGTCAATATCTTAATCATATACATAATATTTATCGTATTCTAATTAGAAATTTAAAATCTTTTTTCCATCTATATATATATATATACACATATATATTTTAACACTCGCATTCAACATATATAAGAAATAGTTACTTTATTATAAGTATTGAGAAAATCTTTATGGACCTTATAAGAATCCATTACATCTTTCTAACTCGATCTTCTACTAAAGTGAATGTTCTCTCCTAGATAAAGAATGATCCAAATCCAGGATAAAAGAGACATCGTATGTGGAAATAGAAAATCTTATTTTTTTTAAATGAAGAAAGGATAAGACCAAAACAAAATATGATAAAAATGTATGATATCAAGTACGAGCAGTACGTTCTTCACCAAAGAGGATACTTGGCAAAGGACCAACATGAGGTTTACAAATACACAAATCAGATATGCATTGGCATCTCGGTGGGTTGCAATCGTTGAAACCAGGAGGTCTACATGGCACCGCTATGTTTCTTGCCTCCACAACTCCCTTCTCTACCACATCTATATGTACAAATATTACATATATTTATTTATATCAGTATATATTATAGACTATATATAAATTAAATAAAGCGAGTGAATCATTCACTAATAAGTAAAAAGGACATAAAAGAATAACTTACATGATGCAAATACTATCAGAGCCATGAGAAACGCCAATTTGAGAGATGATTTGTCCATTATATGATATATTCCTTTGGATTCCTTATAAATTTGTAATAAAGTGGTTTTGTTTTGTGTAATGCAAATATTTGTACCAGACAACTCTTTATATACCTAATTGAATATTTTTTTTAATGATACCAAAAGAACAAATATGGATCTTTTGTGAGATTTAAATTGTATAAAGTAACTTATCGTTGAATATTTCTACTAATTAAATGGTCAAATTACAGAAATTAAATTTTCTATAACTGAAATTTCCTAATAAAACTTGAATTAAATTTTTAGTCAATTGACCAAGTTCAAAAGTTTGGTCTAACATTTATTACAAATTTATCTTAATAAAAAATAAAGGAAGTTATTCAATTTATTCAAAGAATACAAAGATTATAGAAAGTATAATATTTATCACATGATCGTAAAAAAAACACACTTAGTTTTTTCTTTATTGATTTTAACATTATATATTTATTCGTTTGGGGTTATTTTAACATTATATATCAATGGAAGATATAGAATATTTATTCTTTCGGGGTTATATAATTAGAATAGATTTTTGTTGTTGTTTTTTTTTTTTTTGTGTAAGGCTTTACAGACGCATGAGCGAGTAGTTTGTTTGTTCTAGGAGAAGGGATTAGCCCTTGGCTATCCCAGGACCATCTTTTGATTTATCTTTGAATGCATCTTCCCGTTTTCGCCAATGATATAAAAAATTGTGTCCATCCGTGATACATATTTGCACATTTTGGTGTATATCTTTGATATTTATCCATGAACAATATGATCATATATAATTATAATAAAACATAAATAGATGATATTAAAATATCGATCTAAAGCAGAAAATGTCACCGGAGTAAAAATCAATGCATTAGTCTTTAGTAAAGACACTAAATTATATTCATGCTACACGTGAAAATTCTGTTATTAAATAAAATCACACAATATTAAATGAAATGTTATGATCCCGAAAATTCTATCGAGTGTAAACGTTGTAGACTAGAAAATTTTAGTTATGCAAATCTAAATATGAACGAATATTATTCCGGATATTCTAAAAAATATATAGATATATAAACAAAGCTAATTACAATATATATTATAAATATTTGTATATGATTTTAGTGCTACTAAAATACATTAATTAATATTATAATGTGTTACACACTTTTATTTATTTATATAAAAACAGTAATAAATAATTAAGTAGGTGATATGTAGCATATGAACTTTTGGATTTATGCGAGTAGTAAATCAAATTAGACGGTTGAATGTGTTTCTTGTTAATATCTCATATTATTATCTTGATTTAAAATTTTATTTTATTTTTATAATATAAAATCTGCGGTATTAGATCTAGATCATTTGATTTATTATATATGTAGAAGTAGGTAATCTTATTTATTCGAAATTAAGAAGAAATTAAAAAAATATGATGATAAAAATGTAAAAATGTATGATATTCATTGCAATACAAAAACATCAAATAATAACATAAATGTTGCAATACCATTAGATTCATTGCAACTCATCAATTTCATAGATGAGTTGTCCATTATACGTTTTTTTTTCTTTTGAGTTATTATAAATTTGTGATGAATTGATTATGCAATTTCTACTTTGTGTAATGCAAATACTCAAATGAGGCAACTCTTTATATAACGACTTTTTTTAATGATAAAAAAACATATATGAATATTTTAATGTTTAAATTGTATAAATTTGTTGAATATTTCTATTAAAAGAACGAATTATAAACATTAATATTTTCAGTATTGAATTTTATACCGAAACTAAATATAAATTTTAGTTATGCACAAATACTTGAGGAGTATTTATTATATATTTATTTTAATTAATTAAAAATATAAAAAATTAAATTTATTCAAATAATACGAAAAATATAGAAATCTAAATCACATATCACTTGGTCATGAGAAAAACTACTTGATTTTCATTATATATATTAACACTTTCTTCAACATAAGAAATAGATCTTTTATTATTTTCAAAAATAAGTTTATATGATATATTAACATTATATTCAACATAAGGAATATTAGAAATCCACAAAAAATAAAAAATAAAGAAAAATTAAATTTTTATGAATATTTTATTATTTAATTATATTTTTATAAGAATTTTCAAAAATATTATTTATAATTTAATAATAAAAATTAATTTTATTATTGATATTATTATTGAAAATATTAAAACATTAAAATATTTGTCATTATTAAAAAATAAAATCTTAAAATTATATACCATAATATTATAGTTAACTAAAAGCCATAAATACCAACAGAATAAATAGGAATCTATTATGATATTTAAATAGTATAAAATAAGTTATTGTTATCGAATTATACAAATTGAAATTTTCTATATTTGAAATTTTCCATATGAGTCAAATAATTTTTTATTCAATTAAATATGTACTATATATTTATTACAAATGTACAAGATTTGGTAAATATTTACTATAAATATCTTTTAATTAGTAAAAATTCAGAAAAGGAAATTATAAATTTATATTTAAAAAGAATATAGAAATTATAGAAAGTATTATCCTTATCATTTAAAAAGATTCTATTTTCTATCGTATCGTGTTCACATTATACATGCATATGCTTGTTTTATATCTTGAACATTTGTCCTTCAACACTGCTCGTATAGAAATTTAATAAAAAGTTGTATAAATAATATCAAAATTAAAACCAAAATATTACAATCCAAACTTGGAAAACCTAACCTTCCAAAATCAAAATCAATATACAAAATCCTTTATAAATACAAATTATATAAGAACACAAAATAATAATACTTTCAACAAAAATAATAATGGAGAAAATCTCTTTCAAACTCGTTTTCTTGGTTTCGCTTGCCCTTATCGCATTATGTGAGTCTCAATTATATTCTCTAATGTATATTTTTAATCTCTTTATTACATCTTTAAACGTTGTTTTGATTAAAAATATGTGAATCAGGTTCATCTTTCAATGAAATTTCAATGATTGAAGCAAGAGAAATGGCACAAGAACAATTGAATTGCATCGGAGGATGTCCACCGGACCAAAAGGACTGTAATTGCATCGGATTGGACGGAAAAGAGAAGTTGAAGGAGGAACTGAACTGCATCGGAGGATGTCCAGGAGGCAGAACGGACTGCAACTGTTTACCGGCAGCGCCTCCGAAGTCAAAGTAGGTCATGTCGCAAGGACAAAGATTGTATATGAATAAGGGGATGCTTATTCTCAATAATATAATAATTTACTTGTAAGTTTAAATGTGATATGATTTTTAACCTAATCAACATAACGCTCTCGAATACTTAGGGTTTGACTAGTGGA
Organism: Gynandropsis gynandra; assembly: GCA_036759665.1. NCBI lineage: Eukaryota > Viridiplantae > Streptophyta > Magnoliopsida > Brassicales > Cleomaceae > Gynandropsis > Gynandropsis gynandra. Next base: position 69,998,001 of record CM071860.1, on the reverse strand, counting down.
AATTTGCGTTTGGTGACGTTTCTGTCAGCTATTGGCGACGTTTTGTTTTATTTTTGTGAGGTTTTGACTGGTGGAAACACAGCGGCGTTTTTGTCAGCGATTGACGGCGTTGTGTTTCATTTTGTCTGAATGGTGGAATCGTTGCCTTTATGGATGACTGCAATTAGAAGCAAATGGTAAAAAATTGTTGTGATTGCGTTTTGAACAAAATTAACAAAATAGACAATTATTAAGAAAAGAATTTATTAAAGTGTTTTTTGTTTAGTGTATATTTTTAATTATAATTTTTAAATATTTGAAATAAATTTAAAAAATTAAAAATTATTAAAATATTTAAATATACAATATATTTACATATATATATATATACACGACTAATATAAATTATAGTAGAAACTTAAAATAATTTTATAAAAAATAATCAAATATTAACATACACCCATATATATATATATTTATATATATTACATATTTTTATATATTACGATAAATATAAATTGTAACAAATTATTAAAACAAAATTTTAAATACGTATAAATGTTTTTATATAATAAACGTAACGCAACATAATTTTAAATTTTTAAATTTTACGTTTCGCCGCGTTTGCAGACGACTGCGACTCCACCAGGGTGCTAAATGCACCAATATAGTGCACTTCAATTCATCATTTCATTAGAATATTTTTCTTTTAGTGTAGTTCAACTCATATTTTATAGGAAAATCTCCAATTATTTTCGAGAATATGTTTTTAATCTAACTATCCTTCCACTTTTACCCTTATCTAATTCCTCTTGATTTTTAATCCTAATCATATTTCCTCCAACTATAAAAAATACTCATAAAATCTCATCCGATAATTATTCGTTAAATTTTTTTATTAAACCGATCCGATTTTAAACCAAATCGACCTGACCCAACTTTTTATCCTGATTTGACTCGATTTTGATAACCCAATTTTCACACAGTTTTAAATCAAAATAGATGAATTTAGCGAAAATTTTAACAGTAATTAACAGAAGGGTTTTAGACAATTTTTTTATAGTTGAGAGAGAATATAATTAAGCCTAATAAAAGTCGAGAGGGAATCGAACCAAAGGCACGTTCTTGAAGGAGATCAATCTATGTAACATCCATGTGATTAACACTCAATTCAATGTAATAAAACCATGGTGGATATAGGTTATTTAGCTAACCTGATCCTTGGACTCAGCCAGGAACTGATGCATGACCATGGCCACCAAAACTTTCAGTTTTCGCCTCGACAGAACTTTTGTACATTCTTGTCATGAACTTTCTAATAGCATCCATAACAAGAAGAGGACTCTCCAGATGGACAGCGTGGCCAGCGTCAAGAATTTCGACTATCTCAACGATATTCTCTCTGTAATCCTCTTTGCTCTTCATACGATGGCTCATTTCATGATACATTTTCCAATTGATTTGCTTAAATTTGGCATCTTTCTCTCCATATACAAACAAGACATTTGTATTGCATTCCTTCAACTCTTCCCACAATGACCTATCGTCGAAAAACTTGATCAGAATAAGTCGGCAAATACTATGATGAATTACTCGTACAGACGAACTTACGGTTGTCTCCCGCTGCTTAGATCAGACAAGACCTTTGCCAAACCGAAAACATCATCGTGCTCCAAGCGACTTGCAACTATTTTTCTAAAATGTGGATGACTTCTCAAGCTATTCATCAGCAAAGTCACTCGTAAATTATTATCGATGCAAGTCACATAAAGAAAAGTTGAATTAAGAAATTACCTTTTCCACATGCCTCCATGGTACCAGTTATCCAGAAAGATTTCTAGTCCATGGGCAACCATCGTGCCTGCTTTCGAATCATCTGTTGCTCTTCGAACTTTTCTGGCCACTGGATCCTTCAGTCCAGGGCTTCCCGATATCACAATAGCTCCTTTGACCTGTAAAAGGTATCCAAATTATATTACGTGTCAATAAGCAAAGTTCAAGATGCTCTGAAGAACTACAGACAATGGAGCACATACCTTGTCGCTAAACCTTGAAGCCATGTACAGAGCTATTCTTGCTCCCATGGAATACCCAATTACCGTAAATTTCTGGGGAGTAATTTGTTCCATCAGTTTACATAACATCTCCGCAATCACCTCCATTGAAAAACTTGGTTTCTCAGTACCGTGACTCTGTATCCTTGAGCTCCCATGACCAGGAAGATCAACTGAAATGCATCTCGCGGAAACTGAGATGCCCTTCATGATAGGGATCCATTCTTCACCAGTCCCGAGAAAACCATGTAAAAACAGAGCAACACTTCCCTGTAATATGTTACACCACAGTCAATCAAAAAGGGATGATCATACCATGAACGTTCATGATCTATGTATTTCCAGTTTTGGCAATACGAAATCACAAAAAAAAAAAAAAAGCTTAAACTTACATCAATATCCTGTTCAATGTCGTCGACTTTTATGAAATGAGAGAAACCATTTAAATCCACCTTCAGCTCATACCTCCGGACATGAGCCCCCTTTCTGATCTTAAGGATAACATCATTGTTAATTCTAACATTCTTGAGGGTTTTGTAAGCATCAGAAACAGATCCTTCAACAAATCTACTGTATGGACTGCGAAAAATCCCTAGAGTATCCATCATAACATCTTCTTTGAGCCACCGGAATGTTCCAAGACCATGAGCTACGGGAACGACTGTTCTATTGTTACCTTCTGTGAATATATTGAGGTTCTGCTGCTCCAGATATGATGAAAATAAAATATATGCTGATAAACCTAGGCCACTTTCGTATGCGGCACTAAGGACGGCCATCTTTCCACGCTGCTGCGCCCATCGAGCAATTAGTGCCGCATTTTCAAATCCTCCCACAACACTTGGTTTAATAACCTGAGAATATCAAGCACAATAACCCAAAGTCAAGGCTCGTTAAACTGAAAGTACAGATGAGATACGAATATGCCAATGTCTTTACATTGTATAACTTATACTAATGATAACTGACACCATCTCGGATATCAATAAGACGAGACAAGATCAGATAGTGACAGAAGACATTAAATAAGTATGGACAATCTCAGACACAAATGCTGGGAAATTTCAAGGCAACTTACAACAGCGGCTATTCCAGGATGGGCATACTTCGTAAGCAGATCCAGCTGAACTTTCTGAAAATCATTCAGAGTCTCATCAAGCCCTACTGGTAAACCACTTTCTTCACAGTATCTGATAAGATCATCTTCATTCTGGACAGGTTCCTGAGAAATCCAAATTGCTTTTGAGTGATGTTATATAGAAAAGAGAAATCAGTTTCCCTTTCAACAAAGATATAAGTTATCTTAGGAAAGCAAATTCAGAGAACAATCAAAATGCAATATCTCTCTGGTTGCATCACACCTCAATGTATTTTAGATTACAGTTTTTCACCAATGAACCAAACTTTATAGCTTCTTCAAAAGTCCAGCCACGATTTGCATCTGCACGGATTTCAATTTGGTGGCCTACTGCTTTCCTTATCTCTTGTAGAACTACAGCATCTTCAACAGGGTCCACTCGACGAGCAACCTGTTGTGGGACAAGCATATCACTCATTCAGTAATCAATAACCTAAAAAGTCAAAGTTTCAGAAATATACCTATATCAGTGCGATCAACAAATGGTAAACGTGAACAGATTTTATATAATATTAAACTATCTTACTCCAGTTGCTTAAGTGTAATCTTGATGAACTAAACAAGGTTGGCTTACTTTAAGCTTAATTGCAGTGAACCCTTCTTCAACAAGTTTACTAGCAATGTCGGCGACCTCTGATGGAGTACCTCCTGAATCAAGAAGCGCACAAATTCGAACAGAATGAGGCCGAGTAGATCCATTTTTCTCATTCCAAGAATGAGGTACCCCCAACATATTAGAATCACGACTCAGAATAAGCGCATTTAGAATAGCCATTTCCAAGCCACATCTGATACTTGGGATAATTGAGGATGCCTGAAAAACAGAGAGAAACGAAGAACTGATCTTCAGCAATAAGCGCAAACGTATCTGAAATTATTCCCACGCAATTGTTTCCACCCTTAGGAGTTGTTCCTTTTCTGAGCCAAAAGACTTAGAAAAGCTTGCAATTTTTTGCTGCTAGTGGATTCTTTTAAACAAATCATGAAAAAAGTGGAGCCGTAACTTGCACTGAAGAGTCTACTGTATTACTCTCTAACTTCTCCTGATAACAAAAATGGCTTAAGGATTGTTTCCATATCCTTCTAACAGAACTAGAATTCGGAACTTACAGTGATTCCAAGTTCACTCCAAATCCAAGAAGAAATTGAGCCATTTAACAAAGGAAGCATGTAACTAATTTTAGCTCCTTTCATCACATGAAGAACTAACTCTAGTTGCGCCTCTATATCCATTAAGTTCTCTCCATGGATGTCCAAAGGTGCAACCTGTTCAAGAAGAGAAATAGAGAAACATGACTTCCCAGCCACAGCATGAATCCTGCATCCCAAAACTGATTCCTGAAAATCCTAATACATGCTACACCTAGGGTTGAAGACTTTATTAGAATAAACAACCACCTCGCCATGGCCAGTGCTTCCATCTTCTAAAGTCAAAGAAAGTACATAACCTTCTCTGTGGAACTTCAAGGATTCACCATTAATAGAACACATGGTAGGTTTGTCACAAAGCTCAATTCTGCAAAATAGAGCTTTTTCAGAAGAAGAAAGTTGCAGCCATTGGAAAATCGCCTACGAACATACACCTTACCTATAATGCGAATATTGTAACCCAGAGACTCGGCAAACATGCATGTTGTCAAGGGCAGGAAGAAGAAGAGAACTGCCTAGGATCATACCGAAAGCATCATTTGCAGCTTGATGAGCAAATCTCGCCAAGGTACTGCAAATGAACATTCATGTCATCAAAGTGCATACGAAAGAGAGGTAAGTAAAAAGAAACAATATATCCTAGTGACCTGTGAACAATTGCATTAGTATCAATAGAGCTCTGAACCTCTATAACACAATCCATATCTCGATCGTTCGACAGAAATAGTGCATCCTCAAGTTCACCTTTAGTCCCTACATGCTGATATCTCAACCTGCACGTTTAGTAAATTCACAAAGTTATCAGGGTTTGCATGTACATAGACTCTTAACCCTAACGAAACTATCAATCACAAAAAATAAACTCGACATAAACTTGGAGGTACTCTATACCAAAAGAACTAAGATGATAATTGTTTTTTCTTGCAAGTAGATATAGGTAATTTTTCATGTGTACTCATAGAAGGGTTACTTGAAAGCCTAAACCCTTCACACAAATGTTTTTCATTATCCCTGTCTCCGTACCTATATCTTACACAGAATCAGAACACATTGTAATTTTCCAAAACAGAAAAGAAATTTAATCCAAATGTTCTTACCCATGTGCCATACACAACTTCTCAATAGAAACGTCATGGGATGTATAGAAATACTGATTCAACACACTACGTTCTGTTCTCTCTGCGATAGGGAGAAGTCTAAAAATTCCACCGCCATGGTTATTTATCACAAGAATCGTCATTGGCTTTCTTGCAATCCTAACAAAGAAAAGACCGTGCAGATAAACATCAGAACAGTAAGCACCATCTAGACGAATAGACCATTGCACAGACACTGTGTTAAATAAAAGAAAATCATAAGACTAAATTAGAAGATAAAGCTTGTAACCTCTGCCTCAAAATTGCCAGACCATTTGTATCATGAAGGAAAGAGATGTCTCCAACCATACAGACAACCTGAAATACATGTTTGGTCACGTAAAATAACAGGAAAAAGTACAGAAAACGAATCAAGGTCACAGCAGTTCTATTGAATGCGACCCAATGGAGAAAATTTCCAAAAACACAACTGAGATCCTTTTGAATTGTTATAATGCTACACACAACTGAAAATATATGTAGTTCTACAAATTGAAAAGAGGAAGCATAAGCGATTAAGCAGATAACGAATCAGGCATAAGCTTACTCTCTTCTTGCATCCCACAGCAAAGCCAGTGGCTGAGCTGAGCAAGCCATCAATGCCACTAGCTCCCCTATTTCCAGCTACCTGTATCCAGTGACACGGTAGCTGAATGCTCAACACTGTATCTATGTCATGAGAAGTATCATTTGGCGAACTACATCCATACATATCCACGTCCCTTATTGGCATACTATTACCAATAAAAAGAGCAGATTTAGATGTCAATGCTTTAGAAAGCGCATTGGCAACATAAGGTTCAGTGAGGGAGCTCTCAGCAGATATTTGAAATGACATTTCCCGCGCAATCTGCAATTAAGAAATGAAATATTATGAAGTTGTTGGAACATCCTCCGCAGCAAAATTTTGACAATAAATTTTCCACACAATCTGCATGAATGCATAAGGTTTCATTTTTTCAAAAGCAGCCCCATCTGATCTTTCAAGGCACTCTCTTACATTCCGTGCTATCAAACAAGATAAAAAGAAGTCTGGAGATCATACCACATCATCCAATGCTTGTAGATGGTCATGCAACTCGCTTCTTCCCCACAAAAACCGAGAATCAAGCACACAATCAGCAAACTGAACAATGGTGCTTTGGACCCTGTGAGTTACCATGTGTGATGGATCATGTCGACATGGATGCTTTTCAACCAAAATGTATGCAAATGGAAAGCATTTCTCTAGCATCTGAGAAATTCTTTTCCTTGTTATCCGACTTCCAACCTATTCACAGTTTAAGATAACAACTCAATCAACAGGAAATAGGTTATATATCTTACTATATGTTTAAATTTCACAGCGGAATTCTTGGTTCGGTAACTTTAGAAAGAATCTTTCCTTTTAACTAGCGATGAAGAACTGAACATCAGGCAACTGAAAGATCAAGTCATACATAATATTCTCAAGTCTTTTCATTAATTAGTGCATCTTTACGGCATTCTTGACTTGAGAAATGTCAACTACAACAGAGGTACCCAGGTTGTAACATGCCTTCTGTAAATATTTTGTTCAATTTTTGGTTTTAGATGCATAAAAGAGAAACAAAGAGATAAACTCCAGAGAGGAGTGTGAACCTTACCTGGATAACAACATCAAACTCTATCATATCCCTAACAGAATCCGACAGCAGCGCATGGTCAAGATGATCGACAAAAATAGTGTTCTGCTTCTCAAGAAAAGAAGGAAGAAGCTTGCGCAATCGCACACCAGACAGAATGTCAGCAACCACAGGCCAGGAAAGCTGTTTAGCCAATAGAAGAGCAGCCCAAATTTCATCCTCTGTGTGGATTGCACCAAGAAGAAGAAGACCCTTCTTAGCCCCTTGGATCACTTTTAGAACCTCAGTCATTTGGCCTGAAGACTTCATGTTATTTGAAAAACTTTGTAGTTGAAAATATTGTGTGAATGGCTCAGCACCAGACATCCAGATATCTAATCCATTCAAGCAGTGGAATGACCACGCTCGTGGGCTACCATCAAGAGGTTCTCTGAAAGGACAATTGAGATGCACTGGTCCACGAGGCGAGCATGTTGCCCAATGTACAGCAGAATCAAGTGTGGTAAGCACCATCCGGACTGGAATCAGATCGGTTGGAGGAGGAAGATCAAAGAAGAATCTCACAAAAGAACCAAAGTGATTTACCTATAACAGGAATAAAATTAAAGAATTTATAACAGAAGATCATGCCAAGTAAACCAAAAAGAACACCAACTGTGAATAAGATTTCTAAGGGCCTACACACCTGATTTATTGCTTGATTTGCTCCAACATTCTGAAGTTCAGGAGGACGATCTGCAGTAAGAAGTAGAAGTGGTAAAAGATCTTCACTGGCTTCAACCACCTGTAATGATTCTCGTATCAAAACACCTAGGAGAATACAAATGCATTTGTACAGAATTGAAAGCAAACAGCAACTGAAACATAAATCTACTCAGTGACATATAAGTACACGTTACAGTCAAACTCACTGCAGGAAGAAGATTTGAAACAGCTGTGCCTGAAGATGTTATAATGACTGCCGGTTTAAGAGATCCTCTAGCATACCCGATAGCATGAAATGCAAGTGATCGTTCATCAAAGCATGCAATACATGTCGTTAGGGGATGACTGGCAGCAGCAACTGCAAGAGGAGAAGACCTTGATCCAGGAGCCACACAAAAATACTGTGGCAGTATATCAGTCATAAAGGTAAACCAAATCAGAAATGAACATCAAAGAATTGACCACTTTAGCTCACCGTCAAACCAAGACGAGTGCACTCTTCAACTATAGCTGCTGCCCAGACAGCATTAATGTTAGGCTCATCTTTCAGGGAGTGGCTGATTTCACTTGCATGTTTTAACTGAGAGCCACAATGAAGAAAAATGAAAGGAAATGAGCTTGATAACTCAAGGTCCATAAGGATAACAGACATAAGAATTAAGCAAACAAGTGCATGCTTTGCTTTTCCTTTATTCTTTAATGGAAATTGAATTATCAACAGTGACAATGTTCTAAATCTTAACAAGTCCTTTTCTCAATCTCAGATGCAAGGCCACTACACAATTTCTTAAACAATACACATGGTTTATAGTTTCATTATGAAGCGTTACATTATCTGAAGTATACAACAAACCGCCATTCAAAGCCAAACATGAAGACAACAGCACACAAACAATTTAGTCTATCTGACCATATGGCATATCTCTGCATACCATGTTATTAGAGAAAACAACACCTGGTGAAAACTTGCAATAGAACTGACATGAAGATGGAGTACTTTTCTGCAAAATAAAAGCTGGCAAATCAAAACTTATTTAACCCAAAAGAGGAAAAAAAAGAAAAGCAGTTGCAAGAAAAGAGCTTCAACCAGCAAAATGAAATTCTAAAATATCAGGAATGAAAATTACCAGGGTAAAGAGGATACCAGTTCCCTAGAGTCAGCCAGAAAATCCCTCCCAGAAAATGTGAAAAAATGCATTTGTTCCTGCAAAACTATAATAATGAATGACATGGAAAAAGGAGAGAAAGGTGATATGCCTAGTCCAAATCAGATTGGATCAGAGTATTATTAGTTTGAGTAGTGAAATTTCATCATTTGCTACCTTTCATCTTTCTATATTACCATAATGTTTAAGGGGCACTCAGGGCATAATCAATACATTTAATGCAAGATGTGCTTTGCTAGCAGATCAGATAATCCTCGTATCATATTCCAGAAATTAAAACTGAACACATAGAAGCCCAAGTAAGGCTTATACCACTTTAGTTGCCTGTAAGTCCTTTGCTCTAAGCTTTTCGAGTGAACTTCTTAGACGTTTGAATAAATAATTCTCTAAATTTGGGCAAATATGACCAGAAACCTGCAAGACCATTAAACAGAAATGAATTTGAAAAGCTTTAAATACAAGGCAAAGAAACGTAGCGCACATCTTTTGTTAAAGTCGAAGATGCTTATATATTCGAACGGGTCCTACCACAAATTGGCATTTATTTACAAACACCAAACCCGGATCATTTCTATCATCACTAAATCCTTTCAGAATATACGAGCAACTGGAAGATCTAGAATCTCAACTCTGCCAAAGTAAGAATAAGCTAAGCTCACTATTGCAACTTGAGTTTGGTTTTTTAATAATTCAACATGGAACTCATTGAGGTATAACTCGATTCTTACAGCGTAGTAAGAGACTGTAATGATGCACACCTGAGAAAGTGATGCCTCACATGAACTGATTGCTTGCTCAAATCTATAAAAGAGAGAATCACTCCATGCCAGCGTAACTGCTAAAATCGAGACCTCTCCATGCTCGTTTAACTCAATCTGCCAAAACTTCAGTATTCAAAACCATGTACAACATACTAATGCATGTTTCAAGCATAGGGTCGATCAATGGAAGTTCCATCAAGGCATAGAAAAAAAGAAGAAGAAAGAAGCTTATATCACCTGCGGAATGAGAAAGTAAAAACACCCATCTTTGCTCTTTAGTGTAGAATTAGTACGGATATCAATATCTGGAAAACCATAGGCCGTCACAAGATTTGAATCATCTGAGAAGAATCTGCAGAAATCGTCAGCTTAACTGCATGAAGCAAAATGCAATACTTTACAACAGGCAGGCATTATCGTTTTTTCAATAGCTTAGATCATATCATAGAGATTGACCAAGTTCAGGATATGCATCAGAAAAAACAAATCATACATTCACCCCAATGTAGGCCCCGATTGGTGAAATCGCAGACAAACGCAAATGCAGCTGCGTTTTCTGGCGAATCCGGAGGACATTGAAACCGATTGGTGGAGTCGCACTAGCCCAAAAACACACCGAAACGCAGATTTTAAAAATCTAAAATTATATTGCGTTTTGAATAAAACTACCAAAATAGCCTCGTATCTTTCACTCATCACTCCCCTCTTTCTATTATAATTTATATTAATCATATATATATATACATATATATATATGCATTGTATATTTAAATAATTTTATACTTTTTTAATTTTAAAATTTATTTCAAATATTTGAAAATTGTAACTAAAAAATATACACTAAACAAAATAATTTAAATAAATTCTTTTTTTAATAATTATCTATTTTGGTAATTTTGTTCAAAACATATTCGCAATAGTTTTCTACCATCAGCTTCCGGTCGCAGCGCCCGCAAAGGCAGCGATTCCACAAAACAAAACGCTATCAATCGCTGTTAGAAACGCTGGCAAACACAAGCCAAACACAAGCGCAAATATTGTGTTTCCACCGGTCAAGCTTGTATCATGCAGCTTAATGATTTACTTTCCATATAAGAAGCGAGAACAGAAGCTCAGCACAACAAAAAGCTTACCTTTTTATAGTGCTCGGTCCCTCGGACGCGTGACAAAACGGATGCCTGAAAGAGATTGCGGCCCCTAATCCGAAAACCCCGAGTGGTTCCTTCAAATATATCGACTTAACTGAAGGGTCGTCTGTTTCTTTGGAGAGGAAGAACACAGGCAATAACCCAGAAGCCGACGGTTGACGGCAAAACCAATGCAGAGCTTTTGCACTTGGCGGCACAGCTACCTACATTTTCAAAATCACCGTAAATTTATAAATCATAACCCTACGTAGAACCACAGAAGAGGAAGATATGAGGATCAGTGCCTGAAACCGCATGACGCCATTACAGGAACTTGGAGGATTCCGTTTCAGTTCATCCACAGCATCTTTAATACACTCGAGTCCACGCTCAAGCGATAAAGCAGGCGGAAGTGTACGAGTCACGCAAACCTCGACCATTAAATCATCATCCTCAATCGATTTCAAATCTTCGGCATCCATGATCAGCCCATCGAAATTCACCCCTCTAACAACCTAAAAACAAAACCCAAAACACCAAATCAATCAAACACAACAAAAAAACCCCTTATCACATTAAACACGAAAAAGGATATCCAACCCCTAATCAAATTAAACATGAAAAAGGATATCCAACCCCGAATTTTTTCCGAAACCCATGACGAGAAAACCCAAGAAAGCCAGTAGAAGTGCCGAGGAACGAGAACCGCTCCTTGCGTCGTATGATCGAGTTTCTGGAGAAGCATTTCGGAACAAGAGATGGTGGAATAGTGGGAATTGCGAATAAGGAAGAAGAACAAGAAGAAGAAGGCATTTCGATGAACTGAGAATCTCGATCGCAAGGATTGATTGTGGGTTTTAGAGGCTGAGGTTTTGATTTTGGATAAGACTTTTGAAAGAACAAACAGAACAACGAGGGAGAGTTGCTTTTTTCAACGTTACCCAAACTGTTGACCGTTGACTTATTGAGCCTTTGATTTCTCTGTCTTCGGCCCATTTGCTTTGGGTCACGTTATGAACCCAAAGTATTTAAACGTATTTTTCTTTTCTTTTTTTTTCCTTCACATTTCAAATTTTGGAAAAAAAATCTTAAAATTGTGTTATTATAAAAAATAAAATTGATATATAATATCACATCAATAAACGCAACCATATAATATCATGTCTTTTTAGGAAAAAAAATATCCATAAATAAAATCTAAATTTGTTTTTTTCATAATAGCACATGAAAATTTATGAATTTAATATTTTTTCTCATTTTCTTTTTCAACAAATTTTGTATTTTTAATTAAATTTATTATGTGAATAGATCATTTTTATTTTAAGTACTCTTTTGGTTCTATTTACACAAGTTTTATTTTATTTTATTATGTGAATAGATCATTTTTTAAGTTCTCTTTTGGTTCTATTTACACAACTTTCATTTAAACGGATATATACTATAAAGCCGATGGTATATAATATGAATAAAAATACTAACCCTTCATGTCCTAACTCCTAACTGAAATATCTTATTGGATATATCTATATACTGATATATGACTAATTATGTGATAATGCTTCGGATTTGGGCATTAAAAGGAATTTATAAAATAATAATAGAATTTTAGATTTAAAACATGACATATGTGTACATAACTATAGTTGCATGTGATTGATTGGTAGAATAAAAATTAAATAATTGGATATGAGAATACATAATCATTTGATTGTTTAAAAGATTAAACCCAATATAGTTGCATCGGAGATTAATCTAAAGCTCCACCATAAAAAGCTAGTCGTTAATGATGCACTAACTTATACTCTTTAATTCTATTTTTTTATAGTTCCATCAATTATATCCTTATTTGGCCATAAAAAAACATATACAACTCTTTTATTCGTGATCACTTGAATTTTAATGATAAAAAAAAATTATTTGTGCCAATTAAACTATTCCGAAGGCATTATTCAATTATATTATCTAATAATTTTGGGTATCCGTCGTAAAGAAATATACGAAGGATACTTGCTCACGCACCTTTGATCTATTGGTCTCGGTTTTGAAAATAAAAAAGTGGATAAATGAAGTTATTTTAATAGATATTGATAATATAATATTATATAAGTTTAATCCAATTATTAAAATATCTCACTTATTATATAAAGACTATGAGATTAGTAGTAGAAGTGGATATTACGAGCTTTGTAAAAGCTAGATAGCTGACATGAGCTGCAAATTTAACCCCACGCATGCTGATAAGAACATGCATATGCTTTTTTTATATTTTAGCTTATTAAATATTTGAGGAAATTTTATGCCTACCTTTACATATATTAATTATGGCTATTTATATTATATTACCATTATTAGAATAGACAAATACCGAATATCTAGAAATATCTGACTATTTATATTTGTATTCATCGGGAATATTCCCAAATATTCAGATATTGATCGGATATTTGTATTCATATCTAATTTAAAAAACATATATAATGAAAGAAATGATAATTATCAAAATATAATCCATAAATTCATATTACACAAATACACTAAGATATATAATATAAATAAATGAAACACCAAATATTCATATATATCTCACATGAGTCATCTAATTTTTGTTTCGTCGATGATTTCATTGGCGTCACCAATTTGTCTAAACAATAAAACAAATCGTTATATCATATTAAATATCAAATACATTAAAATAAAAATCGCATAAAATTTATATTTTTATTGAGTTATTTTTTTCGATATCTTACAATATCTCGATTATCCAACCAATCTGGATTACGAAACAAATCTCGAATACAAATTATAGCTTCAACCATATTAAAAATCAAACAACTACAATATGAACTAATCACACGATCTATCGAACTGAAAAACGAATATAAAACAATTATTTATACTAGAATAACCAAAATATTTCTTGCAATTATAAATATATTATATATTTTATATCGAGCGTTAGAATAAAATTAATAATATTTTCATTTACAATTTGATCTTTAAAAATAAAATCTGTTATAAACATTTATCTATATATTAATTAAATAATCTATTTAATATTTATGAATATGAATAGTTTTGATTAACTAAATATATTATTTATATTTGTTGAATATTTATTTAGATATTTGAATTTTCGATTTGAATATAAATATTTTAAATATTTTATTTGTCCCGAAATATATCACAAATAGCTATAAAATTGTTTATTCCTTCTCGAAAGTGAGATGTGGACTTCCACCACTCGACAAAAAAAAAATATGAAAGGAAATTATATGTCACATGAGATAAAAATATACATTATGAATTATAAAGTTATATAAATTGTGTAATAACCTCTTTTAGCTAATTTTCGATTCTATTAACTCTAATATTTAATATATTTTCGATTTAATTAACTCTAATATTTTATATATTATCAGATTTTATATTATATTATTTATATAGGTTAAAATATGAATTATCTAATTATATATTAATATATATAAAATTTTAAAGTAATATGTTTGTTGAATTATATATTATATATATATATATTAATGTTAAGTCTCTTACAAATTATATGATCAATCTTACGATTTTTAATCGAAAAATATGCATTAGGTCAAAAGATCTATAAAAGTATAATATTATTAAAAGGTATGTGTTATGATTAAAATACAACATTTTAAACCAAAACAACGAGTTAGGATTCAAGTCATATAATTAACTTATACAAACATGTTAATTTTGTTTGAATAGATCATACTATATATGTATATATATGGAACTTAGTATATGTATGTACTTATACTTAATTCTAACATAGAGACGAAGGTTCCTCGAGAAGAGACAGTATGTGTATATATATATATATGCGTCTACGAGTTTTGGTCTCTCACACTTTCAGATATATATATATATATATAGTTGAGTGCCCGATGACTCATCAAGCTGACGACATACTCTTCCATTACTAACGCAATTTTATTATATATTTAATTTCATTATTATATGATTTATGCAATTTGGCTTTCACAAATATGATGTATAATGTCAACCTTGTTAAAATAGATAACAATGTCGGGGAAAAAAATCAATGCAACTTTTGTTCTTCTATGCTAAAAATGTATAAATAAAATAAATACAACCTAACAATTTGACTTTTTTTATAACTAAAGATTTATATATTCATTATTTTGCGAGCTTGAACATATTATTTTTTTTAAGTAAATAATAGTTTTCTTTATTATATCGATATTGATTTCGATATAAACTTAATTATTTAATGAAAAAAGTGAATTTAATTGGATTGGATAACAAATATTTTTCCAACTCACATAAATATTCGAGCTTGGAACAAGCTGGTTGGTTCAATTCGAATATTTTTGTCCCTTATCTATTATTATTTCAACAACAATGTCGATAATATATATCTATATATATTGTATATGAAAAAGAAAAAGAAAAAAACGAAGAAAACTAGATCCAGATATTCTTAACCATTTATAGCAAAGAATCTTATTTTTAGCATAGAATCGGTCCGATTTGAGTTAAAACCCATCTTTTTTATTTTCAGAAATTCAGTGAGAATGTTACACTTTAAATATATATCTTTTAATTTGTAACCAGAACCATCAAAAATAAATTTATGTGTTCATTTTTTTTATCCTCGGACGATACGTCACCATCAAATGAAATAATAATAATTATCGGCTTTGTGCGGTGATTATAATTCGAATCGAACATAGAGAATCAATATTTTTAAACCATACGTAATAATCTTATTATTATTATTATTTATATACGATGTAATTTTTATTCCTTTATTCTCCACTTCTTCTTCTATAAAACCTATACAAACCCCTCTCACCCTCATACATACATATCCATCAACTGATAAATATATATTCATAAGAGTTATTATTAGTAATTAATAATCTCAAAGATTACACACAGAAAACAATGGAGGGTTTGTTCTTTAACCCTAACCTAAACCCTAACCCTAATCCACTTCCTTACTTCATCCAAACAAAGAACTCCGACGGCGGAAACTCACAGTCGTCATCGCCGTCGACGGAAGGGTCATCACGGAGTGTGACGGCGGAGGAAGAGAGGAAGAGGCGGAGGATGATATCGAACCGGGAATCAGCTCGGAGATCGAGGATGAGGAAACGGAGACATATGGATGAACTGTGGAGTACTTTGATAGAATTAGTGAAGGAAAATAAGAGTCTCATGGAGGAATTAAATCGAATGATGGAAAACTACGAGAAGGTCGTGGAAGAAAACGCGAAGCTTCGAGAAGAAACGTCGATCATGTCGAAGAAGATGATCGGAGAGATTCAGTTCGACGGTTTCTTCGTCGACGGTGATGATATATGGACCATTTAAGAGCCATTTTCTCTTTAGGCTTCTCTTTTTTTTTTTTTTTGTCTTTCTTATTTTGAATGAGGCATATGGTATAATTTCGGAATATATATATTACCAAAAAAAATATTAATAAAAGTCAACTGTCGTAATTTGAGTGTTGGCGACGGAATTTACCTAATTTGTATTTTAGTTAATTTTAAATATTTTTGTAGTTGAAAATAATGAATTATCCTAATTTCTCTAGTTAATCTTATATATTTTATAGTAATTGAATGAGGTATATAAAAAACAATTTTCTTATCTTTAAAAGTTTATTTACGTTTTCTAAGACCTAGTATACCCGTAGTATACTGCAAGGTTTATAAATTTTGTCTCACTATTATAAAGAAAAATCAGTGTTTTTGGCGTTGATTTTCCAATTATGAACTATTAAATAAGTGTATTAATTAAAATAAAATGAAATAAAAGCTGCTATATAGTAATAAACAATTATATATAATTTTAAAATAAAACAGGTTGTTAATTCTTAAAACATGTCGATTCTTGAGCAATATAGGAAAGTGAAACCATACGAATATTAAAGATTAATTATATCGAATGTGTCAGATCAGAGATCACACTGAGAATCAATTCTATTCCATTGACAGTGTACAAAGACCTAGCGTACCCCAAAAGAAAACTTCGCCATAGTTACCAAAAGAATTATACATTTTTTCGCTTATCTTAATTTATAATCTTTGTAATTTAGAAAATTTATCATCAAATCGAGGCGTACAAACAAATAAAGAATATCAAATTATTGTTTATATTTGTATTTATAAATTTAAATATATTATATGTATTAGATATATCACATTCGTATTTAAATCTAATTTTTTAATATGAAAAATATTAAAAAAATTAATAAAAAACCAATAATCATCACATATAATAAAAACTAAAATTCGAATCATACAAAAACACAAAGATATATAAGATAAATAAAACAAAATATTAAGTTATTTAAATTTAATTTTGTTGATAACTCTAATAATATCATCAATTCATCTAAAATAATAAAAAAATTGTTAGATTATCAAATTAATACTTTAAAATAAAACTCGTATAAGTTATATATTTAGTGAGTTTTGTTTTATTTGATATATTAGAATGTCTCTATAATATTATCCAACTCATTTGGATTAGAATTCAATCTTAAGTGCAAATTAAAACTTAAATAATATTTATTATTTTATTGTATTTGATATTCTAGTCCATCAATCATAAATATATTGCATATATATGTATAATAAGTGTTAAAATAAGATTAATAATATTTGTTATTTATAATTTGATAATTAAAATCAATTTTGTTATATATCATATTGTGTATGTAGTACTTATGAATACAAATAGTTCGGATAATTGAGTTTACTATTTACGTTTGTATTTGTATTTGTCGAATATCTGGTTTCCAATATTTGTAATTGTATTATTATTGTGCCCCAAACATTCGAAATTTCGGTTTGAATACGAATTAATACAAATACCTCGAATATTTTTCCCACCCTATACTTAAAACCATATTCTCATCAGGAGAACATTAAACTAAGCTTTGTCATACAGAGCAAGAAATGGAGAAAGGATTTCGGTATCGCGCCGCGATAACCGTATGTAACATTACGGTGCTTATGGTTCGGACACAACCGCAGAGCAGTTCGTTGACAAAAATGATCAATGTTGTTTCAAAATGCTTAGTAATTTCCCTGTATATATTATTCTGAAATTGAAATTAAACCATTCGTCCGAAGCAATCCAAATATAACTTATGGTATGAACGCACTAATGATGGCAATTAGTAATCGAGATGGAAGGCGAAATCGTATGAGTTTATATATATAATTGACGTGAAACAATATAACATTCACTTTAATAACTATATTTGTTAATGGGACATACTAACAAATATTGATTTGGATTTAAACCAACATTTATCATACGTCCAAATTCATTTTTAGATTGTGAACCGTAAAAACCAGGATCATAATATTCAAAATGAGATGAACTATATTATGATACAATTTCCAGTGATTTTCAGTGATTTCGAGGAATTTCTAACAATTTTCCAGCGATATTTGAATGATTTTTGAACGATTTTCGAGGGTATAATGAGTCGCATGGATCGCAAGGGTCGTATGGATAACAAGGATCGTATGGATAACAAGAGTCGTTTGAGTCACATAGATAATAAAGATCACATGAATCACAAGGATCGTATGGATAACAAAGATCACATGAATCGCACGGCATAAGAGCAACTTTGGAAATAAATTGAAATTAAAATTTTCTTTTCTTAAAGAAAGGTGAAATTAAAACCCTAATAATAACAAATTTCAAGTTTTTTTTTTCAAATTGTCCCCGTGAAACCCAATATTCTCCCAACTAAAAGCTATAGCATGAGCCATGAAGTATTATTATATAGGAAAAACAGCATATTCTCCCATTGATTTTCATGCTTTAGTTCTATTCTCTCCTCGATTTTGACTCTCATCCTATTCCCCCCTCGATTTTCAGTTTCAGCCTATTTCCCCCTCGATTATCATGTTTTAGTCCTATTCCCCCTCGATTTTGACCTCATCCTATTCCCCCCTCAATTATCAAAAATCTGCCTAAAACCCCCTCCGATTTTGACTCAATTTTGACCAAATTTTGATTTCAATTTTGACCCAATTTTGATCCAATTTTGATTTTAATTTTGACCCAATTTTGATTTTAATTTTGATTTTGATTTTAATTTAATTTTGATTTTAATTTTAATTTTAATTTATTTGAATCAAAACTAAAATTAAAATTTGTTCAAAATTAAAATCAATTTTGACATAGTTTTGACTCAATTTTGGACTCAATTTAACTTAATTTGGATTAAATCGGATTTTCAATTTATACTTAATTCGGATTAATTAGGATTAAATCAAGTCGAAATTGAGTTATATTTGAATCAAAACTAAAATTAAAATTTGGTCAAAATTAAAATCAATTTGACATAGTTTTGACTCAATTTTGGATTCAATTTAACTTAATTCGGATTAAATCGGATTTTTAATTTATACTTAATTCGAATTAATTAGGATTAAATCAAGTCAAAATTGAGTTATATTTGAATCAAAACTAAAATTAAAATTTGGTCAAAATTAAAATCAATTTTGACATAGTTTTGACTCAATTTTGGACTCAATTTAACTTAATTCGGATTAAATCGGATTTTCAATTTATACTTAATTTGGATTAATTAGGATTAAATCAAGTCAAAATTGAGATAATAATTTATTATTATTAAAATTAAAATTAAAATCAAAATTAAAACCAAAATTAAAATTAAAATCAAAATTCAAAATTGGGTCAAAATTAAAATCAAAATTGGGTCAAAATTGGATCAAAATTGAAATAAAAACGTGGTCAAAATTGGATCAAAATCGGATGGGGTTTTAGGCAGATTTGTGATAATTGAGGGGGGAATAAGATGAGATCAAAATCGAGGGGGGAATAGGACTAAAAAATGATAATCGAGGGAGAGATAGGCTGAAACTGAAAATCGAGAAGGGGAATAAGACGAATGTCAAAATCGAAAGAGGAATAGAACTAAAGCATGAAAATTAAGGGGGAATAGACTGTTTTTCCTATTATATATGAAAGGATGGATTTAGAAGTGATCGCCAAGAAGGAATGTTGCGAGAATCTTAGTCAATACGGGCTCGGCCCAATAAAGACCAATACGGGCTTTCTGGGCTCGGCCCAATAAAGACCAATACGGGCTTCACTGGGCTCAGCCCAATAAAGACCAATACATTTGAATATATTATTTATATTATGTCGTCGAACAGCGCCAAAAATCGCTGAGATACAAACGAGATTTTTTTCCTTCTCGTTATCTCACAAACGAAGCCTGTCTTCTATGGCTTCTTCTTCACAAGCTGCATTATCTGCGTTGCATCTCCCCAATCGCACCATTCGCAAGAATTCCTCTTCTCCTTCATCTTCGCATTTTGTTCTTAAACCACTCGCCGTCGCGAAAGAGGTTCACTTTAATCGCGATGGCTCTGTGACCAAGAAACTCCAAGCTGGAGCGGATTTGGTGGCCGAGCTTTTAGGGGTTACATTGGGTCCAAAGGGAAGAAATGTTGTGTTGCAGAACAAATACGGAACTCCTAGAATCGTCAATGATGGTGAAACAGTTCTCAAAGAGGTAAAAATTTCCCTAACAATCTCCATGTTTCGTCAATCTTGACCTATTCAGTGTTTATGATATGAATTGAAGGAAGGATTTAGGTTTACTATCTCATTTTGGAAATTATTGTGTTATGAAGATTGAATTGGAGGATCCGTTGGAGAATGTTGGAGTGAAACTTGTGAGGCAAGCTGGTGCTAAGACTAATGACCTTGCGGGTGATGGTTCAACCACGTCTATAGTGCTTGCTCATGGGCTTATCACGGAGGGAATCAAGGTGCAGATACTGTTTATAAAGATTGATTTAAGGAATTGCTCTCTCTAGCTGCTTCGATTCGTGTCATTGAAGGTAAATTATACTGGTTTGTGTATCACTCTCTTCAGGTGATTTCAGCTGGAACAAATCCTATCCAAGTTGCTCGTGGCATAGAAAAAACTGCAAATGCTCTTGTTACAGAGCTCAAATCAATGTCCAGAGAGGTAAAAGATCCATTTCTTCTTCCAATTCATGAGAGTATTCACGTGTTTATACACGTGAGGATGAGTATAACCATAGAGGGAATGGATTTCATATTCGCAGATTGAAGACCACGAAATCGCTGATGTTGCTGCAGTGAGTGCGGGGAATGATTATGAAGTAGGAAACATGATTGCAAATGCTCTTCAGAAAGTTGGGAGGACTGGTGTGGTGACAACTGAGAAGGGAAAATCCTTTGAGAACAGTCTTCAGATTGTTGAAGGAATGCAGTTCAATCGTGGGTATTTATCATCTTATTTCGTTACTGATCGTAGGAAGATGGAAGCCGAATTCCATGATTGCAAGGTTTGAACCAAAACCTTCCATTTTCTTTGCCATGTTGGACAAGCCATAACTAGACTGTATCAAATTATTTCCTTGTAGTTACTCCTGGTCAACAGAAAGATCACAAATCCAAAGGAGATGTTCAAGATATTGGATTCTGCTGTTAAAGAGGACTTCCCTATTCTGATAGTTGCTGAGGATATCGAGCAAGAGGCTCTTGCTCCAGTGATTAGGAACAAACTAAAGATATTGGATTCTGCTGTTAAAGAGGACTTCCCTATTCTGATAATTGCTGAGGACATCGAGCAAGAGGCTCTTGCTCCAATGATTAGGAACAAACTAAAAGGCAACTTCAAGGTGGCAGCTATTAAGGCTCCTGCCTTTGGTGAGCGTAAGAGCCACTGCTTGGATGATCTCGCAATCTTAACTGGAGGTTGTAGATTTTATCTTCACCACGGGTGATAGATTACTACTACATACCGAGTTTTTTCGTCAATAAACCTTGCATTGATGTGTTTTTTAACGATCTTTGTACATCTATGTGTAGCTACTGTGATCAGAGATGAAATGGGCATGAGCTTAGAGAAAGCTGGAAAAGAAGTATTAGGAACAGCAACAAGGATTCTAATAACTAAGGATTCAACACTAATTGTCACAGATGGGAGCAACAAAAGAGCAGTGGACAAAAGGGTATCTCAGATTAAAAAGCTCATCCAGGTCAATCAATCCCTGACATTTAACTTGTTCATTTTTTAGCTCAGGCAATGAAACCTGATATTAGTTTAGTTCGTTTGCGAATGGATAATGATTGCAGTCTCCATAAATACCAATGTAAGTGTTTATCAGTATGCAGAACACTGAGGAGAATTTTCAGAAGAAGATCTTGAATGAAAGAGTTGCCAGATTATCCGGTGGAATTGCTATAATACAGGTGAATTCTGAAACTTATACATTATTTTCCAGAAGAAGATCGATGATGAACTAATTTCAAGAGGGTTGAATTATAGGTTGGTGCACAAACAGTAGTGGAGATGAAGGATAAACAGCTAAAAATGGAAGATGCCCTGAATGCAACTAAGGTAGTAATCGAATTCCTCTCCATGATCCTCAAAGTTTCAATTGTAGAACCCTAAATCTCTGAATTTTAGTCAGCAATTGAAGAAGGAGTAGTAGTGGGTGGTGGTTGTGCCCTCTTACGGCTATCTACAAAGGTGGATAGAATCAAGGATTCTCTTGACAACACAGAACAAAAGGTATTATTCAAGCTTATAGTTATACATTGTCTTGAGATTTGATATCCCATTTGCAACACTTTAAAAACAGATTGGAGCTGAGATCTTCAAGAAAGCATTATGCTATCCAATAAGACGGATAGCAAAAAACGCTGGCGTAAATGGTAATATCGTTATAGAAAAGGTACGTACATATATCTGTTAGGTTGCTACATCGGGTGCGAAGCGTGTTTTACAATCCAGATTGAAGATCTAGTCAATTTTGGAGTAGTTTTTTGGGGTTTCAACGACGAACATAATTAGAAACAATTTCGATAATACCTGTTGCGTTGAAAGTTGTGATTTTCGGATGATAGACTTGATAGCGCAAGTCCTCTACTCGTATACACGTCGAGAACGGATTTCTGCTATCAACTGTTGGTACGGTTTTGGGAAGAACGAAAAAACGTTTTCTCGTTCTTCGTTTTTCTCTCTGGTTTTGAGATTCTCGTTAATGAAATCTAATAATGAAAACCTGTTTTCGTTTATTAAATATTATTGAACATTTTCAATAATTACAATTTCAATTTCCCCGTAAATCCATTGTCATTTTAGTAAAAGATTTGAGTTGAGTACATCAAGAAGATGATCAAATCTGCAGGTATTGTCTAGTGAAAATACCAAGTACGGGTACAATGCAGCAAAGAACAGATATGAAGATCTAATGTTGGGTGGGATTATGGATCCAACAAAGGTATTACCAAATTCGTCATTATCTCATTTTATTATCTTATTTTGATTAATTATGCGGAAATATGAGATGTGATTGAGACTGCTGCAACAGGTTGTAAGATGTTGCTTGGAAAACGCAGCCTCAGTGGCTAAAACGTTTCTGACATCAGACGCAGTTGTGGTTGAGATCAAAGAAATAAAGCCGAGGCCAATCATTAATCCTCCATTCTCATCCTTCTTCCCCCGCAAGAGGTCTATGAAAAGATCGTAATCAGAGTTCAACGTCAATATATTCAAATTTAGTTTAGTTTATATCATAACCGAGTTGATGAGACAACATGATGTAATATTCTCTCGCGTGAACATCGTAATTAGAGTTCAATGTTCCATCGTGACATATCAAATATAAAATTGATCTAACTAATTTAAAAAATAATTTTAAATTTTAAAATTATCTCATATTGTATATAAAATTTTATAGTTTATGTAACACCTCCATCCCGGAATAAGTTCGGGACTAGGAGTGTCCACCATCACCTCCAAGAGGTGGCTACACGTGTCATCGCTCAAACGCATTTATAAAATAAATATAAATGATTTATTTTGAAATAAGAGTGGTCCGGACCAAATAGCAAAACAAATACGTAAAGACCAGAGTCACGTAATGAAATAATAAATACGAAATGCAAAATAAAACTCATCGAGACCTCGTGCACGCCTCTCCCATCAGACGTCAGTTCTCTAGATCATCTCTAGTCACTTATACAGCTCATATATTTATCATAAATTCTCCTACGATAAATTTAGGGTTTTAATCCAATTGCACTTGTAACGTCTCATTTTTTTCCATTATGATCCTATAAATTCTATCGTGATCATGCTTCATTTTAAAAATATAATCGCTTCCATAAATCGATCACAAATCCGAAATTAGGTGGAGAAAATCATCACCTTAGTTTCTCGAAGATTGACGATTCCTGATATTATCGCTAGCAACAACTTCGATCAATTCTTTTCCTATTATAGATCCATTCAATTCCATCAATTTCCATAATATAAATATTCGAATTAAGTGAATAATCGCAACGAATCATTTAGAGATTTACCAAAAATCGCGACTAGAATCCACCCACGAATAACGCGATGAAAATTGAAGATTCTTCTTCAATTTCTTCTTCTTCTTTTCTTTTCCTTCTTTTTTTTTCTTCTTCTTTCTCTCGGCCGAAAACAACCCCGGCTGCTGCTTCTCCTTTTTTTCTAACCTAATGTTTAATTATTATATATATATTTACATATATATAAACCTATAGTCGGTGTTACCGACTTTCCGTGTTGAACGGGTCCTACAGTTTATATCTTATCTTGCATCTAATTTACATTTTCTTATTTTAGATACGTAAAATTATTTTAGATACGTAAGATTTGAAGTATATTTTCTTAAATAAAAAATGGAGAAAAGATATATTTTGTAAGTGAAAACACGTACGATTTGTCATTTTTGTCAGTGAAACGAGGAAAGTGTTTGGAATTTTCTCGACGTTTTGAAGAGAGGCCTAAGCTGTCAGAGAACACTTTCCAGCGATTTTTAATCATTTTCGAACATTTTCCAACGATGTTTGGGTGATTTTCAACAATTTTCAGTAATTTTCGAGAGTTTTGTAGATCGTATGGATCGCATAATTAACAAAGATCGTATAAATCGTTTGGATAAAAAAATTTAAGAATATCAATATTAAATATTAAAAAGGTAAAATTGAAGAAACCTTGTTATTTAAGAAACCCTTAGTAAATAAAATAGTAATGAAATAAATGAGATACATGCATTTTGTATTTCAGTTAACGAGGCAGAGCGTTAGTGTTCTCGAGCCATGGCATTGGCTGTCTGTTCCCCAAAACATTGAAGTAGAATACTGTGATTGAACTTGCCGACGGCGATTGATCTCATCGTCGCCGGAGTTTCATTATCTTTGTCTCCATCCTCTGCTCCGCCGCCTTTTTTCTACCGTCCTGACCACTTCTCCGATATTTCCTC
Source organism: Gynandropsis gynandra (assembly GCA_036759665.1). Taxonomy (NCBI): domain Eukaryota; kingdom Viridiplantae; phylum Streptophyta; class Magnoliopsida; order Brassicales; family Cleomaceae; genus Gynandropsis; species Gynandropsis gynandra. Next base: position 69,972,852 of record CM071860.1, on the reverse strand, counting down.
GCCGGAGAAATAGGTCCGTCGTCAATTTCGACCATTTTCTGGTATCCCGGACCAGTTCATTGCTTATGGATAAATCGAAATTACGTCAAATCACACCATATTCTATCAATTGGGAACTATTCTCTTTTACAAATTGAAAATTGGTTGGAGTTTTCAATCTTCATCGTAAATTTTCACAGCATAACCTAAAAAAAAGTGCAGCCCGAGCACTCGAGGTTCCGAATACAAAGCGGTAATGTAAATCCTTGATCGACCTCTCTATGACCGCCTTCCCCAGTCCAATCTCTTGGAACGACGGTACACCACGGCGTTGAATATTCCGTCACTGGTGGACCGAGCGAACGTTACGGGCCACTGTGTCATCTCGTACGACACCCACATCATCGCGTCCGTGTGCTCGAGCGCCACCGCGATCTTCGCCGGTCCAGGTTCAGCCTTTGGACTCGAGATTAGCGTCCGTGCATTGGTATGTATCCCTGAGTTGACGGCGTCGTTCTTCTACAGTTTGTTGTTCATGACTCTGTTTGCCTCGTTGCTTTTCTTTCTGTACGAACTCAGTTTTGGGATGAAATATACAGAAAATTGCCTTACGTTTCTTTCTTGAGGTCTGTGCGGTTGTGGGTAATGATCTAACTTTCATTGTTTGATTAAATTCAAGCCTAACACTAACAATACTTTGAACTCCTTGTTACATTACATTCTGAGGAATCATGGAGCTCTCTGGTTCCTGTAATGATCTAGAAGAAGCCTTGCAAATGATGCTTCATATTTATGTACAAGTTCTTTCGTTTATGTTTGACGTAGATCTTCAAATGCCAGGTTCTCACCAAATTTTCTGCTGGGTCAATCACTCTTTGATCACTGGTTTGAAGTGTTTGAGTTGTTCTTGGCGGTTTTGAGATCAATCAAGAACTGACTAATTATGTGGTTTCTTTTTTCGACATCTCATTCTGATGAGATTTATTACATTTGCTAGTTGGATCATTCAGATGCAACTGCATCTTCGCTGGCATGTGTTCGCATGTTATGCTTCTCTGAATTTTGCTGCATTTTTACTCTCCAGAAACTTGTACAGCCCTTTGTCCAAGTTTACATTTTTTTGTGTTATCATTGTTATCTTCATAATCAGGTGGCACCACAATCACCAGAAGCCGCCCTAATCACCATCCTTCAAATGGACATGGCCATTGCCCTCGCCTCCAATGCAGACTCATGTAAGGCAAAACTCACCATCACAACCAAAATTATCTCATTTATGTGAAGAGCACCAACTGCTAAGCTCAGTAGTTGTGTTAGGGAGAAGGAGAGACATATCCATTTAAGTTCTGCCATTGGTAGTTGTAGTGTGAGAAGGGTCATTATCTTATATAGAGGTCAATATGGTGAATTGCTTTCGTCATTCGTCAGTATAAAGATAATATCTGAGTAGGTGTTGTTAGTTGAGCACTTTCTTTCTTGTTCAGATGATTTTAATCAACTTGGCTCGGGACACGATCTATTTTCTGTCCACATTGTATGGGCTAAAGTATTTCTACGGCTTAGAAGGAATGAAATATTTGAAGCATATCAAGTTCTTTGTGGAGATAACCGATTGACTCAACTTATCATGAGAACTTATTGTAACAGTTAATGAAGCTTGTTAGCCATTGTTGACTGAATTGAGATGCCAATAATTTGTTCTACCTTCCTTACCAGTGATTGTGATGATACACTTGTATAAACCACTTTTCAGGTATTATGGAACCCACCACATGCTCCTACTGAACAAGTTACTGGTGTGCTGTACAGGCCATGGTCATCCCAACCACCGCTTCAGCAAAGGCAAATGCCGTGACAGTAGAACCTGTTTGATGTGCCAGTTCCTTAACAAGCACGGTAGAGCTCGTGGAACCCCAATTGTTTGGAATTTTCTCGACGTTTTGAAGAGAGGCCTAAGCTGTCAAGGTGATTAACATTATGTTGTTATCTTTCTCTTTTTCATTCTTGGATCTAGGTGATTTTGAAAAAAATTGGTTAAGTTTTGTGGTCAATTTGTATTGGTAAGTTCTTTTCTGAATGTAAGAAAGCAGAAAATGGACGAGGCTATGAGGAAAAGTTTGTATGCTGTTGAAATTTGTGCGTTTTAGGGACAGAAGTGGAAGATGCTTTCGTTTTACTCTGGTGTTTGCTCTTCAGAATCCTTCTCTCGCATTAGAAAAACCTTTTGTCCAAGAATATTGCGGTAAAATTTGAGGCCAAACGAGGTTCTAGGACAAGACAGAAGGCTCGGTTATCCCAAAGCTCGAGTTGCAAAATGCAATAAGAATTTGTAAGCGATTTAGGCTTGATTGCGTTATCTAACCAATTTTCGTATGTGATTATATATGTTGATTACAGAAGTACCTGAAACTTTGATTTGTTTGGTTGTACAATGCTAGAAGACTTTGATGATTAGGCTTTGTTTTCTTGTGTTTGGCAGATTGCTTGGTGAAATTATCGCAACGTCGCAGTCAAGTGAGAATGGAACGTGTGCAGGTTATTTGCTAATACAAAATGCTTGGCCGTTTGGCTTTGCTTGTTTAACGAGGTAAAATTGGTAGACCAGGTCCAATGTTTTTATGTGTTTAACTGAACTAATTCTCTTAAGTTTCTTACATTTTGTGGGTCATGGGATAGAGTAGACGACCCATCTTTCATTTTCATCTACCTGTTCAATGCTCCTACGTGGATTGATACATTAAAGATTACAATGCTGAAAGCGACTTGAGAATAATCATTATACGAGGGTCGTCCTCTTGTAGTGAGATGCCAGCTAAAACTTCTTGTTCTTTTCTGTTCTCAATTGATGAATTTGAATTTCGATTTCGTCGAAATTGAATTCCAGTGTGTTCTTTCTTTCTCTCAGGATATGTCTCTAGAGAATTTTCTGATTGTTATTCACCATTACAAAAAGAAATCAGGCTACATGGTTCACTGTGTGGAAGATTCAAGAAATCAGAACAGGTTCGTTTCTCGTTGTGCAAGAATTATTAGAGTTGAAAATGATGGATTTTTTGGATGATTGCTCTTTTGGTATGCATAGAAGAATCATGTGAAGCTATTGAAAGCAGCATAACTTTGTTAAACAAGTAAAGCCTGGTGGTTTGCTACTTGGGGGCCACTCCCATTGAACATTACTTATTGGTAAACCTTTGACACTCCTGTTTTGTCTTCACTCTCTTTGTTTTTTTCATATTTCACTCTTTCACATCTCAATTTCATCCATCAACGTTAAGAAAAACTTGGTAAATGTTCACGAACTGCACTTTTTTTTATTCAATACCGTAAAACAGGAAGCCTCCATTCTTTTGCTGGTATAAGCCTCATGCTTCACATTGAAAATTATTGCAGAACCTTATTCATATGTTCTTTTCGCACCCAAAAAAAAAAACAGATAATAAAGCATAGATCCAAAGGACAGACTTATAGATAAGTTGCAGGAACAGCATCTGCATAAACAAAAACTCTTTCTTGGTGACATACCTTGCGTTTGAATGAAAAAACAAAGCAGAGAAGAGTGTAAGAGACATGAACCACGTAGCTTTTGTATGCGAACGAGGAAGAAGTTAAGTGGTCTTGGTCATCTTGCCTCTACTTTGAACACGACTAGCTGCAGTAGTTTTTGTTCTAGCATTAAGCAATGATTCCTCCTTTTTGTCTTTCAATGATTTCTTCTTGACCCTCTCTGCGTTTTGATGACGCTGCTGCTGATGTATGACTTGTTTGGAACTATTCTTTGCAGCTGTATGGTCATTGTTGTCACTTGGAAGCTGATTGCTTGGCCTGGAAGAGGCATCAGAAGCCATGGAGTCATCACTATGGTCATCACCGCTTTCATCATGGCCATCAACAACATCAGGTTGTTCATCTCCATTAAAGGAATCTTGAAAGTACATCGTCCATCCTGATTCACTCTGACTAAACTCTTCATCACTTCCTATGATTGTTGAAGACTCCATCACTCCTTTCACACACACAAAAGGCCACAAAGGCTCACCTCTTCACTTCATATATAGCCCTTGTGTTTTTGTCTCTTCTTTGGCCTTGCCCTTCATCATCATCATCATCATCATCAATGAATACACTTTTATTTATTTTTTTTGTAGGCTGTTGCTGAGTAACAGGAAAGCCGGAGCCAATGGAATGCTCATATAAATGAACATCAGGAATGAGTCTCACCACATGGCAGCTTAAGGCTCCATTGTTTTCACTCAATTCAATCACTACAAGACAAATGCCATTGCAGATAGATATGAAGAAAAGGTTAGTGCCCTCTTCATTACAAAGTACATACACATTAATATTTATACCTCTTTTTTTCATTTTTCTTTTAAATTATTTTCTTTAATACATAATTGTTCCCATTGAACCCCCCAAAGCCTAGAAAGAGTCTCAAAATTATCCATTCGAGCTTCTCTCATCATAAAAGAGTGAGGTAAGCTAATCGGTTGACCATTTTTTTTTCATAATTGAAAATAAGCATATGATATAATCTTTATTTCTCTTCCTCTCTGTCTCTCTGTTATATCACTGGCTTATATCTTATTGTCATAAATATGAAGATGAGCTTTTGAGGTGGAAATCAGATGAGACCCACTGAACAATCAATAAGGAATATGAGACCCATTTTCTTAATTAGGTTAGGAGCTCTTCCTCTTCCTTATTCCTTTAATACTCTTTTAACCCTTCAGTCCTGTCCTGGTCATAAAAAAGGTGCAGCCTTTTCCACATACTCCCACCCAAAATAATAATAATTATATATATATATATATTAAAAAAAACCCAAATTGAATCTTTTTGTCACTTTCTTCTCCCTCTTTGAATAACAACTGTGGTAACTAAGTTATTTACTTCTTCCACATCGAAGCTTGTGTCCTCTCTGTTTCAACATGGAAATATGAAAATTTTCAAGAGCTTCTTCTGTAACCCCTCTTTTGTACATTTCAATTCAAGAGCTTTTGACTTTGACCCTTTTACAAAGTGTTTCTACCATTTGAAGCTTTGGCCTCTTCATCATTATGATCTCATGCTGCAAATAATAATAATAATAATAATCATAATAATAACAATAATAATAGATAGGTGTGTGGGGTCTCACGAATTGATGTTTTAGGATTATGTGAATTTTGCTTATCGTTAATGGTTGAAGACTTCTTGGAGTCATTTGATTTCCTTGTGGGTCTGTCGTACTATCTCTCAATCAATCATCTTACGTGCACACACACACATATAAATATATATATGTATAAATTATATATACTTATGGTTACATATTTCACAGCTTCAAAAATCTAGTCGGATAATTCACTTGGTAAAAGAATATAAAACGCCTTTTTTCCCATTTAGATTCGACTTTTATCGATAACATTACATGCTAATTCAGAATATTTAATAGAATCGGTTGCATGTGGTATTGTCATTGAAATGATGTCGAATGATGAGATTTTATTTGGTTATTGTAAGTCCAAAATTAAATAAAAAGAAAAGAAAAGAAAAGTGGGTGGTGTCCCTTAGGTACCAAATCTTTGCTTTGAGACGATTCCATTTGTCTTATAGTAAATAAAAAAAGGCCATGTGAGTGTTATATAAACTCCTTTGGAAGCTTCTCTCCTTTAAATTAGACACACCACTTCACTGTTCATTACCTCTTTTCATCATTTGTTTACCACTTTAGATATCAAGACAAATCCTCTTTTCTTCCATTTTTTTATTTTATTTTTTTATGTCTTTTTTCCCTTTTGTTTAACAGCAAATAGTTTTTGAAAGTTAATTTTTTTTTCATTGGGATAATGTGATTTTTTTCCTTAAAAACGTGTGAATGTCTTTGAAAAAAAAACTACGGTAATTTGATCATTCCATTAACCACAAAGGTAAATGCGGTGATTAGAAAAGTAAGCTTCAGCAATAATTATGCGGAACATTTGGATAATCATGGAACCATATGCTTAATTGCATTCTTCATAATTAATTAATTTATTATATATAAGAAAAAGGCCGAGCTTGACCTCCACACATGTCTTTTCAATGCCAAATTCAGAAATTACCGTTCACATAATTATTTCCAATTACTGTATACAAATATCTTGAGTTGGCAATTTTTTTCTTTTGGAATTTTCATCTAATTTTAGTAAAGGGATCTGTTCTTGTTTCTCTCTTGATGAGTTATATTTTTTTAGATGAAATTTTTTTGCTATTACTAAAGCATAAGCATATATATATATATATATATATATATTGTTGGGTTTAGTAGGTCAAGTAGTCAATCCTTTACATTTTCATTTATAAATACAAGGAAAATCTGAAAATATGAAACAAAAATATTCAAAATATTAAAACCAGTAATTATGTTTTTACCCTTTGCAAATAATCTTTTACATTAAATTAAATATACTTGGTACCAATGATCAATAAATGAAACAGAGAGGTTTGTTTTTTTTATTTAGTAGCAGAAGAGTTTGAATAGTCATGTCAGTTGAAAGACATTTTTGTCCTTCTAATAAATAGTAAAGATTATATTTATTTGTTTCTTCATAAAAGCAACACGACATTCTTTGATTACGCATTCAAACTCTGTAATGTATCACAGCTGCGGAATTGTAACTATTTATTTTCTTTCTATTTCATTATAATTTTTTTTCGTTTTTAAATGAAAATTCATAATGAATATATTAAATTTGATGGAACTGCTTCTTTGTCTTTTTTTTTCCAAGACATCTTTCTTTTTTAGTACTTGTTAATTCATGTTTGATCTATCCAATCTCATAGTTGTGTTATGTTTCTTTTATTTATATACACTCAATTTTGTTTAACTTTAGTTAAAATTTATACATCTTATGATTTATATCTTTCATTCATTACGTATTATAAAAAAAATGTTGATGGTGAAAGTTTTATTCTATAAGTTTATCATGTGAAATAAAAATGATTGATAATGTTAATATTTGTATCCTCATTATTATTACGTGGGTTTAATTTTGTCAAAATTCTATAATATATATCATATAACTTACAACTGTTCATTTTCGAGAGAAATTTTGGATTTAGATAAAAACGATTTAAATTTTGAATTATTTGTTAATTTGAGTTAAAAAAAAAGAAGAATATATAGATACATGAAGTATTGTTTTTGTATTAAAATTTGAATTTTTCATATTGTTTTAAAGAAAACATTAAATTGAAAAACATTTTGAAATAAGGTTTCAAAATTAGAACGTTCGCATAAATAAAAAATAAATTCATCTTTTTTATTTTATTTTGAAGTTTATTGAATTATTTTTAATTTGAAAATTATGAATGTTTATATATTAAAATAAAAAAATTAAATTAATGATAATATCTGTTAAATAAATTTACAATAAAAAGAATAAAAGAGAATCGAGATCATGCATATCTATAAGGAAGAAATAAAGCTTTCGGAGGAAGTGGAAGCTTACATGAAGCTTTAGACCATCAAAGGGTTGTGGAAAAATACGAAAAAGACAACTTTTGCTGACTAATCAAAGACTAAAAGCAGCCAATAACATAATCATAATTGGATCGCAGAATAAATTGTTCTTCTTCTTTTGTTTGGTGTTTGTTTGACTTCAAACGAAGAACAAGAGACGAAGATATATCGCATGTGATTCATTACCGATCGACGAAGCTGTTTGTAAGATTCCGACATGGATTGGGATCAAGAATCTTATCCAGATTCCACAGATTTCTGGGTCCTCCCATTCTTCGCTTTGTTCTTCTTGTTCCTTCGATTCATCCTCGATAGATTCCTCTTCCAGGTACTCAACTAAGAACCCTATTCTTCATCCATCCAGTTTCATAGTTTTCTGTCGAATTTCCATATTAGGTCAGATTGTTCATCTGTTTACTTGACCTAACGATGTGACATGCTCTGCAAATGGATCTGAAGAAGAATATATACGTATGTGTTGCAGAAAGTGGCTGTAAGGCTTATAAGTAGACAAGGCCAGAGACAAAAGAAAATCGTAAAATTCAAAGAATCGGCATGGAAATGTCTGTACAGTGTATCCGTTGAGATTTTGGCTCTTTGCGTCACTTACAAGGAACCATGGTTCACAGACACAAGACACTTCTGGTTAGGACCTGGAGACCAAGTTTGGCCTCACCTAAAAATGAAGTAAGATGAACAGTTTGACTTAAAGGCTATATATATATATATATATATATATATATTGTTAGAAAAATAAGAACGTGACTAGAGCTGCGAGCAAAATTCCGACACGATCGTGGTGCAATCGAAAGTCGGTCGCTCCCCAAGGTTTATACAACAATCTCTCTTACACAAGTGCACTCGTGGCAGAGAACTCGTGGCAGAGAAGATGGAATAGCGAGACTCGTGTACGAAACAACCATGTAAGGGATTACATGGCTTGAAATAGTAGAGAAGAAGAGATTTTTCGATGAACTTCCCTTAGCCTCTCGGTAGGCTTTTATAGGCTCATAGAGAGCTCCTAACCGCCTCCCTAAATGCATTCCACGAAAATGAGTTGGATGTCCACAAAAAATGGTCGGTTCCTTGCACTACAAGAAAAATCGGTTTTAGGAACCGACAAATCGGTTCCCAATCCGTTCCTAAACCAGTTTAGGAACGGATTAGAAACGACCAGTGGTAGTATCCAATCGCGCGTCTCTAATCTTTTCCAGTCTCCAATCCGTGTCTAATTAGGGACGGAAATTGTAGTACCCAATCCGTCCCTAATTAGGGACTGAAAATGTAGTCCCAAATCGGACTCCAAAAATTGGAAACGGACATTATTGCCGTTTCCAATTGGAAACGGATGGAACCGTTTCCAAATTGGAAACGG
>CM071860.1:69885239-69958340 GCA_036759665.1 Gynandropsis gynandra | reverse complement strand
GTGGGTGTGGGTGTGGTAGTTTTTCTAAAATTTGCCTCAGTCTAAAACCCCTTCCATGAGCTCCTTTTGAAACTCATAAAACCTGAGTATATACTGGCGCCGCGCGCGGACGGGCAGCGGCGGCGGCGTGTGGGTGTGGTAGTTTTTCTAAAATTTGCCTCAGTCTAAAACCCCTTCCATGAGCTCCTTTTGAAACTCATAAAACCTGAGACTTAATATATACTGGTGAAAACCTTTTTCAACGACTGATGTAGGACTTTAAAAAGAGAGGGTAAAATCGTCATTTTCTGAATAAGGGTGAAATAGTCATTTTTTCTCAATATATATATATACATATATATATATAATTTCGTGGAAATCAACTGTTTTGTTTACGTTGTTGTACGATCCTGAATTATTTCTAGATTGTATCCAACTGTAAATCTCATTCACTCGTCTCATAATTTACAGACGAGTCTTTCACTCACAAACCCAACACATTTAATTGTATCGAATTTATAAACACGCTAGGCTCGATTCATTTACTTTTACACATATGAATGCACTTAGTTTTTCTTTTCTTTCTCTCCCGAGTTGTACATTTGTTGTTGTGCATGCCTCTTTGAAATAGGCATTCCATCACATGTAAGTTGTTTGTTGTTTTATTTTATGACTTATTCTTTTGGAAGTTATTTTTTGACTTGTTAAATTCTAGGCCAAGGTTCTTATCTTTGTTGATTTGTTAATCCTTGTGATTACTTGATTAATCATTGTGATGACTAGGGGTGTCATTCGGGCCGGCTCGGCCCGAACCCGTATTGGCCCGGTGAAAACGGGCTCTGGCCGACCCGAATTTAAACAGGCCTAAATATTTCGGCCCGCGACCCGACCCGACGGGCTTCGAGCAACTCACGAGCGAGCTTTGGGCTGCCCAATGATAGGCAGCGAATGCAAGAGACGAAATCTAGAGACTCCACACAGACATTAGGTTACCAAAATCTTTGGTCGAAATTTAGAGAGGAACGACGGTCAGGAAGAGAAACGGCGGCAGAGTAAGGGTTCACGGCGGCAAGAGAAGACGCGCAAGGCCAAGCAAGAGACGACGCACGAGCACGCACGACTAGGGAAGACCGAAGCTAACCAGAGAAGATCGAATATAAGACGACGAAGAAGCTAACCAGAGAAGACCCGAAGAAGCTAACCAGAGAACGGGAGGGGAGGGAAGGTCGAAGAAGCTAACACGCGACGGAAGGGTAACAAGAGGTGTTGACGGTAACACGAGAGGGGAGGGAGGGTCGACGACGGTACACGCGGCGGGAAGGAGGCAGGGTAACAGAGGAAGGAAGGGTACACACGACTCTGTAAACACTACGACTACGAGGGATGAAGGGAAGATGAGGGTTAGAAATTGGGGTTAGGGTCTTTTTATTTGTTCGGCCCAAAACCGGCGGGCCGGGCTGTATCAAATCGGACTTTTAATGGCCTGAGTCCGAAAGTCCGGTTTCATTCGGACCCTAAATATATAGGTCTGAACCCGCTTATTTTTCGGGCGAGCTTTGGATGGACCCGCGGACCGGACTCGTTTTTGACACCCTAGTGATGATCGATTTGTTCTTAGCATTCTAACCATTATTACCATTTACAGGTTAAAATTGAAGGGATTATATATGTTAGAGGGTGGATTCAGTGTGTACTCTTTCTTCGCATTGTTCTTATGGGAAACAAAACGTTCTGATTTTGAAGTAATGATTGCTCATCACATTACTACTCTCCTTCTAATCCTCTTGTCATACACTTTAAGGTACGTCCATATATATATATATATATATAAACTCATTACTACAAAACCCTAGAAAGAGACAGAACTAATAAGTTATATATATGTTATATATATATAGATTTGTACGTATAGGTTCTGTAATCTTGGCTCTTCACGACATTAGTGACGTGTTTTTAGAGACAGCAAAGATGTGTAAATACAGTGGAGCTGAAGCCATTGCAAGCTTCTGCTTCATTCTCTTTGCCTTCTCCTGGACTGTTCTGCGTCTCCTCTTCTTCCCTTTTTGCCTCCTATGGACCACAAGGTTCCATCCAATTTTCTAAATTATGCATACATATTTTCATCCCTTTCATTTTTTTCTCTTTTAATATAATATAATTCATGAATATATAGATTAATTTATTTTGAATTTGAACTTTTTAGTTCCATTAGATTTATATCTATTTCACATGAGAATATTACAATTTGTTTTGTTCCGATTTGATTATTAATTCATATTATATATATATATAGATTAACTGTTTTTGAATTTGAACTTTTGAGTTCGATTAGATTTATATTCATTTGATATGATAATATTATAGTTTGTTTTGTTCATATATATATATATATAGATTGATCAATCTTGAACTTTTATTTAGTTAGTTTATTAGCTATTTGATATGATATCTCTGTTTCATCTATTCTCAATTATGCATACATGAAAGAATCACTTCCATATGACGTCTTAATATTATATTATAAATTATGAACTCATATATATATATATAGATAAATCAATCTTATATTTAAATTTGAATTTTTTAGTTAAATTTAATATTCACGTTGTTATTTCGATTGTGATATGTAAGTTTTAAGATCAAACATAAATATAAAAAAAAAATATTATATTGTGTTAATATACATTCGATTAAATATGAATCATATAATGATATATATGAATCGAACAAATATAAACTTTGTAATTAACATTTAGATTAAATTAGATTCAAATTCATTTAACGGTTTTAAAAGATTTGAGATTCATTAAATGCAGCTACGAAGTGATCTCAGTATTGGACAATGAGAAGCAATCAAAGGAATTACAAATATATTATTATGTGTTCAACACTCTTCTATTTACCTTATTGGTTCTTCATATGTACTGGTGGCTCTTGATCTGTCGTATGTTCTTCCGACAAATCCGTGGCAATGGCAAATTAACGGAGGATCTTCGTTCTGGTACTACACATATATATATATATATCATCTGTGCTCATCCATATGCAATCTATATATATATATATACATAATCTTGTGCTCATCCGTATACACTTTATGTTTCTTTTGTCTTTCAGATTCTGAAGATGAAGATCATGAACATGAAGAATAAAAATTTACTTGTTTCTTGATTTATATTGGAAGAAAATAAATTACTTTTTTTTACATATTAATTAATATTACAACACAGACATTTCTTAATATTTATCTTATGTTTTTGAAATATAAATAGATATAATCTAAATTTTGTATTGTGTGACAGCATTGTAACCTTTGGATCTATGTGTTTATTGATCTAATACCATTAAATCATTAATATACAAAGATGTCATTTTTAAACGATATTTTTATATAAAAACTATTTCACAATTATATAAGTGATTACTATTTTTTAACAATTTTGATTAAACTTTTCAACACAAGATAATTCTTAAAAAATGTAACAATAAAATCATTTACAACACGAAATTCATCCAAAGTTTTTTAAAACTATATTTCTTTTAGAATGGTTTATAAATTAATTTTAGAAAACAACAGTTAATTGACGAGAACTTAAATAAGAAAGAGTAACATTGTAATTTTCAAGATTGGTTGTTGATTAACAAATGCAAATGAATCATATTTTCCTGCCTACTTACTCTTAAGATTTCGTCATTTTGAAGATGGACGACATTTATTTCTACAATTTTATGCATTCACAATTATTGCAAAAAAAAATTATTAAGCTTTTTAATCTTCACTAGTGGTTTCTATTGACGTTAATGGAAAAAACAAGACTCTAAAATATTCTAGAAAAAATTAGAAAAATATAATCTTTTATAAATACACTAGCTATTTCAAAATTCCAAATAAATACATAAATATATTAAAAAAATATAACACATCTCGAAAACAAGTTTAAAGTTAGAAAAAATTTGTGAAAGTCACATCAAATATAATTGTGAAAAAAAGTTAGTGTACATAAATAAACAAATTATTCTAGTATTTTTTATATAATTTAATAAAATAAAAAATATATAATAATTTGTAGAACCTCGTGTTGTACGAAAGTTATAATACACACAAGATTCTTCTCATTTTTTTCCATTTCCTTTCAATAATCTCCGCTTTTAATTGTATAATTGTATCTTATAAATGTTGGATCAAGAGGTAGCTAATGATGACGTATGGGATAAAAAAGGAAAAGGAAATATTCAAAACAGTTGAACTAAAAAAACCTAGATTTTAGAATGTGTAAATGATGGTCCTAATAATTTTGTTGTTTAAGTAATCTTAAGAACAAGAGTCCAAATATTATTGTATTATTAAACTAAATTATTGGTATGTAAAAGCAATCAAATTAAAATCATTTATAATTTTCTGAATTTTTCTTTTTCTTGACCATCTATTCATTATTTTAGTCACAGGAAAACCCAACAACCATCACACAAAGTTAGTTGCATCTCTCTTGACCAACTTAGATCTTAGATGCCTTGTCTGACAAGAAACTAAAAACCCTAATAGACTCTTCTTCTTATATATCTCTTACAGTCTCACCCATCTCTCCCACTCCTCCTTACATTTTCCAAACAAACTCGATGAAAATCAAATTAGGGTTTCAGAAAATGGAACATCTGGTTGTGCTTTTGGTCGCTCTCTCGGCCTTTAGATTCGGATTTTCCTTTGATGTCTCAGCAAAAGATGTTCCATTGTCCATTGATTATTACAAGTCTACTTGCCCTAATGTGTTTGAGCTCATCAAGAAAGAAATGGAATGTGCAGTGCAGGAAGATCCTCGGAATGCTGCTATCATTCTGCGATTACACTTTCACGATTGCTTCGTCCAAGTATGTATCATACTATATATATATATATATATGAATTCATGATTTGAAAGTGAAAGAGAGATGCTTACTTACAAAGAGTATATATATATATATATGTATGTAATTGCAGGGATGCGATGGATCAGTTTTGCTAGACGACACAGTGACACTTGAAGGAGAGAAAAAAGCTTCGACCAATATAAACTCAGTGAGAGGGTTTAAAATCATAGACAGAATAAAGAACATGCTTGAATCTGAATGTCCCGCCATTGTTTCATGTGCTGATCTTCTCACCATTGCTGCTAGAGATGCTGTCATCCTGGTAAACCCTAAACCCTAATATCTCTACCTTAACTATATATAATTTTTTACGATAAGTTGTCTTCGTCGGATAGTAATGAACTTTAGACTCATATATGGTATTCGATTACTCTAAATTCTTGAGTTAGCTTTTGGGATTAGTTAGATCCAAGTTCATATTTGATATGGTATCAGAGTCGAATTCGTCCTCATCCCTGATTTGAGTATACCGATGTTGGGCTTCCGATTGTGTGTTCACATTCTAGAATCGAATCTGGACTTGAGGGAGAATGTTATGATGTATTGTCCCATATCGGTTAAAGATATGAACCTTAGTCTCATATATATTGTGTTGGACTCTTGACCTAATTTTTGAGATTATTTAGATCCAAGCTCATATTTGATATGGTATCAGAGTTAGTTTCGTCCCGATTTAAATATATTGATGTTGGACCATTGATTGTAATGTCCATGCTCTATGACCGAGTTTGAGCGTGAAGGGAGTGTTATGATAAATTGTTCTACATCAATTAGATATGAACTTTGGACTCACGTATATGTCACTGGACAACCCTAAATTCTTAATCTAACTTTTAAGATTAAGATTAGTGAAGATTAGTGAGGTTCAAAATCATATTTGATATATATATATATATATATACAAATTATAATTCATATAGATTGCTTGATATGGTTTCCGAAGGTAGGAGGGCCTTATTGGGATGTTCCAGTGGGAAGAAAAGATTCGAAAACAGCAAGCTACGAGCTCGCGGTATCGAACCTTCCAACAGCAGAAGAGGGTCTTCTTAGCATCATCTATAAGTTCCATGCTCAGGGGCTCTCTGTCACTGACATGGTCGCTCTAGCTGGTCAGATTCATTCATTATATATATATATATATTATATACATATATATACAATCCATTTATATCATAACTCGATCATACCAATACTATATTCAATGTCGTAGGGGCTCACACGATCGGAGTGGCGCAATGCCGGAACTTTCGGTCGCGGATCTACGGCGGAGACTTCGAGGTGACGTCAGCACTAAACCCAGTTTCGGAGACGTACTTGGCGAATCTCCGATCGATTTGTCCGGTGAGCGGAGGCGGAGGAGACAGCAACGTGACGGCAATGGACAACGTGACGCCAAACCTCTTCGACAACTCGATCTATCATACGTTGCTTAGAGGCGAAGGGTTGTTGAATTCGGACCAGGAGATGTACACGAGCCTCTTCGGCCTGGAGACACGGCGGCTCGTGACGAAGTATGCGGAAGATCCGGTGGCATTCTTCGAGCAGTTCTCGGAGTCAATGGTGAAGATGGGAAATATTCTGAATCCAGAGAGCTTTGTCGACGGCGAAGTCCGGAGAAACTGCAGATTCGTCAACACTTGAAGAAAAATAATAATAATTATGAGAATTAAAAATGAAAAAAAAAACATTGAGAAACAAAAGGACTTTAAATTTGTTCATCAAATCTTTTACATTTTACAATTGTAAAACCGAAGGACAAAATTATTTAATTACTCTGCATTTTTTTTTCTCATATTGATTTACTGTGTTTCTATTTCATTCGGCAATATTATTATCAATCTGAAATCAAATGTTTATTGCTTTTTACAGTAGCAAGATTACTCAGTTATTAATTTAAAGACAAAAAAGATAATAAATTTTTCATTGTAATATTCAACAATTTAAAATTCGAAAACAAAACAATCTAAAAAAACATTATTGATAACACAAATAATGCATACATATGCAACAAAATAATCCATACAAAACTTCCAACCATAGTATTTGTTCTATATACCATCAATAAAAAAAAACAATATCTAAACAAATTTCAACTGATTATCAGAATTTTTAATTTTTTACTAACGAGTATCCAACTAACCTTTCCCTAAAATCTTCAATCTTAAATTACCTGTTTTATGTAAAAAAAATATAGGTTCTTCATTTCTGTCCTTATTTATTTACATGATTAGATATTTAAATAATAGGTAAAAATCACACTGTTTATTAAAAAAGTTAAATATAAAAAAATGAATTGATCAAATAATTATATAAATCCTAACCTAACCCATCTCATATAAAATCAATTTTTTACGAATATAAATATAAATAATTAGAATAATTTGGATATTTGATATTTGTCCTATGATATTCATAGACACGTTATTAAATTAAATTATAACATTATATAAATATAGGTACAGCTTGATATTATAATTAAAGTGATCGGCTCATCAGCGTCCCTTTAATTATTGGTGTGTTTCCTTAAATTAGGGAAACACTTTTTTCCTTAAAATAGACTCATTGAGTTAATGGACACATTTATAATTTCGCTTGAGTAATCGTATTGAAGTTTATATATATATATATATATATATATTTAATAATATACATTCTATTTAAAAACCTTTAAAAATAGCCAATTAAATTATAGAAAAAAGTACACATTCGACGTATTAAATTCGACTGCAAATACACTAATGATAATCTTTATAGTTCTTCCGTGGACATTTCAAACTCTTACACACCAACGCTAAAACATATGAAACCTTGTACTTTTTTCACATTTAAAAATTTTAAATAAATAAAAAATGTTCAGTAGTTGATATAAATAGATGATTTACATTTGTTATGAGTTCAAATCTTTTATTTTATATTATTTTGTATATTAATATATTTAGTTTATTATAGATTCAATTAATTTATATAGTTTATGTATTCTTATGCATATTCTAAAAATATATTTGATATTCTAAAAATATATTTGATGTATACCCAAAAAATAATAGATACGATTTGTTATGATAAGTTGTCTCATATTAATTAGGATGTGACTTTTGAATTTCTATATATAGTACTGAACAATTTTAAACTTTTTGAATTAGTTTTTAGGATGAGTTAGGTTCAAATCCATATAAGATATAGTATCAAATTATTTTGATTTGAATATACTGATGTTGGTCTCCCGATTGCGATATACACGCTCTAATACTGAAACTTGGTGTGAGGGGAATGTTATAATAAGTTATCTTACATTGACTAAGATGAAGTTTAAACTTCTATAAATGATACTGTTGCAATTCGAACGAATCTTTTCGAGCTCAAATACAAGATTTACGAAATCTCTAATCTAAATTTGAGTAGTGTGTGAGAAAGAGAGTAGAGTGAGAGATTGAACAACGTTGTTTACGAGTTCGATTGAATCGTTAATTCAATCTATGTCTCGAGGAAAGAGAAGGGACTGATTCCTTTAGAATGATAGTTTTCCGATTACAAAAGAAAGAGAAAATGAGTGAACGAAGAAGATGAACCTGAGTTGTGCTCTCTAGGGGTGGGCACCCGCGGGTACCCGCGAGATTCTCGCTACCCGCACCTGAACCCGTCCCGCACGGGTAACTACTTTTACTACCCGTACTCGTGCCCGCAGGGTGTGGGTACCCGCTGTTCGGGTACCCGCAAAAACCCGTCAAAACTTCTAAAACCTGTGGGCGTTGAGAGGAGGCTGGAGCTGGAAGGCCGGTTATCTTCCTTACCACATCCTGTAATTTTCTGGTTATCGTCACATCTCAGGTAAGGGCTGAGCAGGGCTGATAGGGATTCGGCTTAGTGGGGGGTTTGAAGTTAGGATGTATCTTTGTTTCAATATACTTTCAGATGAGGATGGGAATGCGAATTTAGATGCCTTCAGAAGAGAGTTTTTACCCTTCCATTGGATTTGAATCAATATGTCCCAGGCACAGTAAGCGGGAGGTGGCAGGCGGGAGAGATGGAGGAGGAGGCGGCGGGCGGGCGAGATGGAGGAGGCGGCAGAGGCTATGGAGAGGCAAAGGCAGGAAGAAGAAGAAGAGTTAATCTGGATAAGGGGAAAGGAAGTTAGGTTTAGGGTTAGAAAGGGGTAGTTAGGTAATATTCATTAAAATTAAGGGTATTTTTGTAATTTTTGCCATATTAAAAAATCCGTCCCGAACCCGAACCCGCGGGTATTTAAATTTTATTACCCGAACCCGCACCCGCGGGTACGAGTAATTTTTTGCGGGTTCGGGACGGGTTTCGGGACGGGACATGTAATGCGGGTATTTTGCCCACCATCACCTTCAACCTTTGAACTTTGCCATATTTATAGACTCGTCCTCAACCTTTCATATGTTCCGATATTAGCCCCTTAAGTTTGTAATTTACAAAATAACTCCATTCTAATTCAGCAAGTACACTTAAACACCAGAGTATTCCCCTACATCATCTTTTTCCCAGTGTTCTAAAAATTCCTCTAGGCGTCCGCCTAGGCCCCGCCTAGGCGCTGGGCGCTTCCTGACCGCCCGCCTAATCTCTAGGCGGTCTTTTTTTTTGAAAAAAAAAGTAACGTCAAAACGACGTCGTTTTGGTATTTAAAGAAAAAAAACTAACAATGATATATATCCATGCGTTTATCTTTTATCGACTTTCCACCCTTGGCTTCATCTCTCGCATTCGTCATCGCCTCTCGCCTTTGCCCTTATCTTGGTCTAACATCGTCCTTACTCGACGTCTATTTTTTATGTTTTGTTTATTTTATGTTATTTGTCGTCATATGTTTGATAGAATTTAATACTTATAAATATTTTTTATAAATACTAAACTTTATTTATTTATATATGTTTTTATAAAATTAAGTATTTTATAATTATATTAAATAAAATAAAATATACATATATCCGCCTAGCCCGCCTAGATACCGCCTAGGCTCCGCCTAGACGCTCTGGGCGCTAGGCGTTGGGTGTCCGCCCGCCTAGCGCCTAACGCTTTCTTGAACCTTGCTTTTTCCTTAATCCAACCAAGAACTAGATTATATAACATCAAATTTTAAAATTATTTTTTAGATTAGTTAGATACAAATCCATATTTAACACGAATTTTCGATTGTTACCTCGATGGTTATTATTTGGTAGGTACCATCATCAACTAATTTGGTAAATTTTCTTATTTAATCATACAAGTCAATTCTAAAAAAATCGTTAATTGTGCAACTAGTTCAAATATTTTTTTCCAAGTTTATAAATAAATAATAAATAGATATATTTATTAGAATAAAAGTTTATGATGATAAAGATATCCTGTATTTTAAACTTTTGGAACACCCATTTGTCCATGAAATAATTGCGTCATTTATGAATCAATGATATTATACTGTCGTGGAGTAATAACTACACAGAAAAGGACAACTAATTCGAGAACAGACGATTGTTTATATTATGTCTATTTTATATAAAAATTGATTTAAAAGATGAATTGCCATAATATATATATATAAACTAAATAAGTTCTATATTTATTTGATATTTTTTTTATTACCACTTCTACGTATATTAACTAAATTAGACTTTTCTAAATTTTCGAATTTATCCTTTTAAATTAATCTATATGTTATATTTAAGGTGATACTAATAATTTTTTCTGTTACGTATTTCATTATCGATTTGAGATAGTTAATTGTAGAATTGATATAAAATTTGAGAATATACCTTTTTGTTTCTTTGGATGAATGGAAAAATGAAATGGGCATAAAAAAATATCCTGTTTTGATAATAATATGTAACTTTTTAGAATTTTAATAAATACCAATCCTTTAGTATAATTATAAACGGTTTTTGATTTATTAATAGAATGGTTCAATTCAATTTTAGTTATAAAATGTTATAATCAAAATAAAATATAAATTCAAATTTAGTTTGATTTATTCGATTAATTTTTATGATTTTCATATTTTTAAAACAAAAAATATATATCATTCTAACCTTAATTAATAAAAAACCCAAAAAAGGACATGATATTTGTACTTAACAAAAAAAATATTAACAAAATTATCATCTTAAATAATATAAAAAAGTTATCAAATGTTTTTATGATATAAAACCAACAATATCATAGTAAATCTTACAATTTATTAAAAAAATTACTGTAAGATATAAATTTAAATCAATAATATAATAAAATAAATCAGTATCAATAATCTAATATTGTTGGAATGAAAAAACAAGATAACTCATTTCATTTATATACATATTAATAAAATGATAAATAATGAGATACAAAATTAAAATATATTAAATGATGAAAAATAAATGAATTATGGATTGGATTGGAAAGTTTTATTGAATAATATTAAAATAACCAAATTATTTTGGTTAATAAATAAATCAAATTTTAACAAACTTATTTTTATATATTTATATTAATAGATTATTTTTTATATAATCAAATAGAAATGAAAAAGTTTTAATTTCAAATTTATCCCATTAAACCCTTGAAAACCGATTCAATCGTGGACACATTGGAATAATTATGTTTATATGGAAATATGTTTTTTTTTAGAAAATTGGGTGTATTTGAAGATTTATCAAAATTTTCCTACTAAAAAATAACTTTTAGCTTTATCTTATTATTTTTATTTAATATTTATCACTTTTTCGGCGATATATATAACATTTTTTATAGTCAATAATATATTATATTATTGTATTTTACTCTGTTGGTGAGAGTATACTGGTTCGAAAACTTTACGAAAAATCAACAAATTCAAAAATAACGAACATAAAAAAAAATCGAGGTGAAAAAAAAAACAGAAGCAAAATCAAAAGGTATTAAATTGGCTCTTTCTCTCTCTCTTTTTGCTTCGTGGGTCTTTCTCGAGATCTTTTCCAGATTCTCTCGAAATCGCTTCTCCCGAAAAAGAAGCTCTAAGAGAATCGAGATTCCTTCATAATTCCCGCATTTAGTGCTAAAAATCGTAAAATTGTACTCTTTTCGTTACTATCATTTTGATTGATTGATTCATAGGTTTTGCTTTTGAGACACAACGAAAGAAACCCCTCCCCCCCCCCGATTTCCCCAACTTCGAGGAACTTCCCTGTGAGTTTACTACTCATTCTCCGACCAATCCGCTTCAAAGTTCCGATATTTTTTCATGGGTCTTTCTGTTCTGTCAGTTTTCTCATCTGGGTTTTTTTTGTGCCCTTTTGGGCTTTCATGGTTGTGATCTGTGATGAGAATTGTTTGAGCAATTTTTTTTTTTCATGATTGGTTTTGGTTTTGTTTCACTTTCTGTGAGTGGCTCTAAAGTCTCTGCATTTCTAATGGCGAAAACTTTGGTTAAACTGTGATGAGAGAACTCAATTAGCTACTTAATTTCGTATTATATTGGGTTCTATCCTGTGTCTGGCTACATGGTTGAATCCAAATGTGGCTACTTTCTGTAATCTTGCTGAGCAATTCAGACATATAACATGATGCTTGTTTGTTATTCTTGTGTATTCAGGCTGAAGCATTTGTTAATTGGTTGATGATGAGTCAAGATTTGAATGGGGTTGAGTTCCATCACAAGAGATATGGTTTATTGAAAGATCAAGTGCAATTGGTAAAGAGAAAGGACTCTCAGCGGTATGAAATAGTTCCAATTCAAGATCGATTGTCATTCGAAAAGGGCTTCTTCGCAGTTATCAGAGCTTGCCAATTGTTGTCTCAGAAGAGTGATGGGATCATATTAATTGGGGTTGCTGGTCCTTCTGGTGCTGGAAAGACTGTATTCACTGAGAAGATTCTTAGTTTCATGCCAAGTATTGCTGTTATTTCTATGGATAATTACAATGATGCTAGTAGGATTGTTGATGGAAACTTTGATGGTAGGCAATGGCATTATGGTTTTGATATTTGTTAGAGTAAGACATTAATCAATGTATCTGATATTATAATCTTTCAACTTAGATCCACGGCTGACGGATTATGACACTCTACTCAAGAATCTTGAAGATTTGAAGGAAGGGAAGCAGGTTGAGGTTCCAATTTATGATTTTAAGTCCAGTTCTCGCATTGGATACAGGTAATTTTCTGTTTTTACAGAGGCATGACTATCATTTGCTTGTCGAAATTATGGAAATTCACTTTCTTTTACTCACTTTCTCAAATGAATTCTCATCATATCTTTGTTGTTCTAAAATAGGACACTTGACGTGCCTGCTTCGCGGATTGTGATTATTGAAGGAATCTATGCTTTGAGCGAAAAGCTACGACCTTTGTTGGATCTTCGTGTCTCTGTTACAGGGGGTGTTCACTTTGATCTTGTCAAACGAGTTCTTCGTGATATACAACGTGCAGGCCAAGAGCCTGAAGAAATCATTCATCAGATATCAGAAACGGTTTGTCCTTTGCTTGTTCTGTCTCTAGTTTTATTTTAGATTTCTGGTAGCTGTTAATGAAAAGTTTTACTGTATGTATATGCAGGTATATCCTATGTATAAAGCTTTTATAGAGCCAGATCTTCAGACTGCTCATGTAAGAATTATAAACAAGTTTAACCCTTTCACCGGCTTCCAGAGCCCAACATATATCTTGAAGGTTTGATTACTGCCCTCATCTTGATTATGCTATTCAGCTCCTAATTTGATTCTAATCCTTATGATATTATGCTATTCAGCTCCTAATTTGATTCTAATCCTTATTATGATGTTATTTGATATGTTGTAGTCAGCAAGGAAAGTATCTATAGATCAAATCAAGGCTGTTCTGTCTGAAGGACATACAGAGAATAAGGAAGAGATTTATGATATATATCTTCTTCCTCCAGGTGAAGATCCAGAATCGTGTCAATCGTATTTGAGAATGAGGAACAAAGATGGAAAATACAGTCTCATGTTTGAGGTTTGGCCCTTCAGAATTTACTCTTGTATTGTGAATGTTACGATGAATTAATTTCCATTTCCATATTCGTTTCGATGATCAGGAATGGGTTATGGATAGTCCTTTTGTTATATCTCCAAGGATTACTTTTGAAGTCAGTGTTCGTCTTCTCGGTGGCCTCATGGCTTTGGGATATACAATAGCCACCATCCTTAAAAGAAATAGTCATGTCTTTAGTAATGAAAAGGTTGTCGTGAAGATCGATTGGCTCGAGCAACTGAACCGTGAATACATTCAGGTGACTGAAAAGTAGATGATGATGTATATCTTTCGTGTCTTTTCAGATGTCGTAACAATGGTAAAAAAATGTTATTTATTAGGTGCAAGGTAAAGATCGATTACTCGTACGAAATGTTGCAGAGCAGCTAGGATTGGAAGGATCGTACATTGCACGAACATATATCGAAAAGATCCAATTGGAAAAACTGATAAATGAAGTTATGGTATGGGTTTTGCTATTCATCTATTACCATTACAGGTGGGTCTTAAATAGAAAATCTTTCAGGCCTTACCAGATGATTTGAAGACGAAGCTTAGTTTAGATGAAGATCTGGTGTCTAGTTCAAGCCCGAAGGAAGCTCTTTTACGAGTTTCTGCAGAAAGAGTTTGTACGAGGAACAAGAATCTTCAAAGGTAAACAGTCATTTGAAGCAGGTTAATCATTTTCTGAAGCTCTAATAATCATGGGGATTGAACATAAACAGGGGCATGTCACATTCATATTCAACCCAAAGAGATAAGAACTTAACAAACAGTAGAAGATTTGAAGAACGAAATCACGAATCTCAGGCGATTCTGGCAAATCAAGTACTTGTTTTTACCACAGTTTTCGTTCTTGATGCTTGTAAAGCCTTTGTTTTTTTACATGTATTGTACTTTTGTAGGGATTTATGACTCAACTTTCAGAGCAAATCTCATCATTGAACGATAGAATGGATGAATTCACGAATCGAATGGAAGAGCTAAATTTCAAGTTAAGCAGTAAAAGGAATTCTCCGAGTCAACAAAGTTTGACTTTTCAAGCTGAAGCCTGTAATGGATCTGCCCCTACTTCACATTTCATCTCTGGTTTGGATAATGGTTCCTTAATGCCTAATTCATCATCTTCCTCCCTATTGCCAAAGGATTCATTACTAATGGAAGAGGTAATTCATACCTTAATGTTTGACGATCATCATCTCCCGTCGTTAAGACCTTGATTTGAGATATGCCCTTTTTGATACACAACAGATAGCAACAATTGCGCGTGGACAGCGTCAAGTAATGCATCAGTTGGATAATCTTTGTAATCTCATGAGGAATCTTCATCAACCGAGAACAGGAAGTAGCGGTAGCGGCAGAAGCAGAAGCAGAAGCAGAATCTTTGTGTTCAGTGATGAATCCAGCCGTACCATTCCTTCTCTCATGTTAACATTGGCCATTGGTGGCATTGGGATTGTCCTGTTCAAGAGCTTCATCAACCGCCATTGACATCTGATTCTATTTAACCCTTCCTTTTTCATGGAAAGCATTTTGGTAAGCTTTCCAATGTTCTTCCACATTGATGATCCTCCTACACAGTCTCCATTCATTTAATAAAAGCTTCACCATCGTTAGTAGTTTATCTATCAAGAGGAAAGTGCTGCAGAATCAGACATGTTCTCGGCAGCTACTCTTAATTTTAAAACAGGGGAAGGGGAAGAATATACTATTTTTGAAATTTCATTTGAAAATATGATCAATTTGAAATTTGGATTAACATAAGAGTTAATGTAATTTTAATGATTAGAATCACATACAGAATCAACAAAATGCGGATGAATAAAAAAATAAAAGATAGATAGAGGAGAATAAAAATATCTTATACGTGGATGGTAAGCGTTTTTCCATAACATTACTAAATATCCTTAGTATATAACTTTGTCTAGGGCCGCACAAAATATCCGAATTATTCATATCCGATTCGTATTCGATCTGAAAAAGCAAATATCTGTAGGAACAAATATATACCATGATTTAGATATTCGACAAATATAAATACAAATAGTATAGTCAATTATTCGTAAGTATTCGTATCCATAAATATTAAATAATATATAGATATATATATAATAAATTAATTTTAAGGATCAAATTATAAATAAAAAATAATATTATAATTGATTTTCAGATCAAATATAAAATATATAAAGAAATAGTTATTATATTTAAAATTTAAGGACTAAAATGTAAATTATAAAAGTTTTAACCTAATCTAAGGACTAAAATGTAAATTATGTAGAACTTTTTTATTAATTTTTTTTTAAAAATTAATTTTATTACGAATACGGATATCCGACGAATATCCGAATATTAGCGGATATTCGAATTTACGAATATCTGTATTTACGAATACAAATACGAACAGTAAAATCGAATATTCGACGAATACAAATACGAATAGTCGAATATTTACAGATATTCGCTATTTGCCCACCCCTAACTTTCTCTATAAGAAATTAATTTAAAATATTTAATATAATTAATAAAGATCAATTTTAAAAATACACTTGAATTGTTATTAGCTTTTAAATCTACTCTCTATTTTTAAAAAAAAAAGTTAACTCTTTTTAAAAAAAGTTAGTCAAATTCAATTTTACTTTACAAATGCCTTTGTGACTCGTGTCCATGCGACTCTCGTTGTTCAGACGAATGCAATACTTATTATACATACTCGAAAATCGTTCGAAATCGCTGAAAATCGCTCAAAAATTACTGAAAATCGCTCGAAATTACTCTTAACTTTAAAATTTCTCTCACTTCTCAATTATTTTTACGAGGTCAGACATAAAATACTGTGGATAATTATTTTTACTAACAAAATTGTACGAGATTATACTTAATATTCTCTCAATTAATAGCGTGACAAATGAATTTAATAGGGGTAACACAATGTTACATATTTGAATGTCAATTCTTTCCACTATCTTTTTGTTTGTCTCATTCATGCATTTACACATTTAAGAGACATGTTTTTTTAGTAACATATACAAATGAGAAAGAGATTGGATAGTCACAGTGACAGTATTGGATGAAGCTGCAAGAAGAAGGGCAGTATCAAAGAGCTTTGTCCAACCATGACGGCAGTCTTAAGGAAGATTTCATCCCGAGTCTTGTAAGGAAGACAGAGTACAGAAGATGCAGCAACAACACAAAGAATCCGCAATTCAGTAACAGCTGTTCAACGATAAACTCGACGTTTTAAGCTCTGTTCGATGTTTCTTTTCAAATGTTAAAAAAGGTGAGAGATGAGAAGACGTACCACAGTACCGAAAATAGCGTAAATTAAGTTCATGGAAGGAATGGTGTTCAAGCCCATGGCAGTGAAGATGTAAGAGAGTGATGCATGAATGTTCATTGTGATCTACAATGACAAAAGGGTTATGAGCTTCTGCTTGGTAACGAGGTTTTGAGATACAAAAGGATAAGACTTTTACCACGGCAAGAATGTTTTCTCTTATTAAGAACGACGATGTCAGAACATATCCTATGAGACCCAATGATCGGACCTGTGTGGGAACAAACACAACAAGATGAGTGTACATGGTCATAAGGGATACATTGATTTGGATCAGAATGTTTTACCATCATGCACAAGAAAATTGAGAGGCGCCAACTTGCTCGTAACCTGAAATTGATGAACATGGAGAAAATAAATAAGCGGGAGAGTGTTACTCGTAGTTTAGCTGAAGGAGAAATCGAATCAATCAATTCTATAATGAATATCCGTGATTACAGAAGCAACTGAACGGTATTTACTCAAATGAAGAACTGGATTTGTGCAACACACTGATGAGAACAAATTGTAAAAGACTATAATTTCCATACCTCCACATCCAACCCATTGCCAGCCCCACAAGTCCATGAGTAAGCTACAAAGAAAAAATCCAGCAAATCAATGACACAAGGACAAGAATATTGGAAAGCTGTTAACGTCAATACTCTGCTATACGTGCAATGAAGAGAACACTTACCAAATACGTTAAAGCTTTCACCGGACCTGATAAGATGAATAATAGCATGACAGTAGCCACCTGAGAAGCAAACATACACCACAATCATTAAAAAGAATCAAAAGCAAATGTCTTAACAGACCAATTCAGGATTTTGAGTTATGTTCATGCTGCATCACAGATGCTGTTCACAAACCATGGTTTTCCTGCCTGCTGCGATGCCCCATCTTAGTGATGATATTACAATAGGCAATGAGAAGAAGCAACCAAAGTAGTTCTGCGTCAAACAATATGAAATTCAGTAGAAAGAACGCATACTGCATTTCTACGCAAGACTTTATCTCACCAGTGATTGCACAGACAAGAGAACAACAGTTTTGTATCCAAATAAAGCGAAAACACTAGCTTTGTTTCATTACGGAACACCATATCATCGATTTCCTCGCGACAACTCCACAGCCCGAAAATCAAAATTAAACCTCCTAGATTCAACCTACTTGCCAGAACAAAATGAACATAAACGAAACCTAAAAATCAAGACGATGCGCTTATTAGCCTTCAGATATAGCCATAATTACGACAAAGCCTATCTGGATTCTCTTTCATCAACGAGAAAAATCGCGTAATTTTTCAAAATTTGATTCAAATTCGAACGAAATTGACGAAGACACACCTCGATGGCGAGGGAGTTACTGAGAAAATAAACGAGGCCGGTGACGGCGGCAAACATGGCGCACTCAACCAGTCTAAGCGTTTTCTGATAAACGACGTCATCTCCATCCACTGCATTGCGGAAATCCTCTGTCTCTTCTTCCTTGGCATCATATTGAAAGCCGGAAATCGAAGATCCAGTGGCAGAGACGCTCGACAACGCGAAGCTTTGTTTAGAGAGAAGAAGCAAAGGGAACCTGAGTGTGAAGCTTGATCGTTGTAGAGAGACTGTGTAAGAAGAAGCAGAAACTAGGGTTTGCGTAGGGGGAAAACGATGATATCGAAGAAGTGAGGTATGGTTATGGAGTTTGAGGATACTCATGGAGACGATAGAATTTCCTCTGTTGAGAAAACTCGTTCGCTTTGTGTTGAGATAAAATCTCTGAACAAACCCCCCTGTCATTTGAATTAATTTCGTTTTTGCCACTTTTGGAATTAAACCAAAAATCAATTTAATTAAACCAACGGTATGACTCGGTTTGGTCTGATTTTAAAATAATTTATTATTAACGATTTTGCCACTGTAGTCTCTTTCACTTTCCCCTTTATAAGAGCCCCAGACTCAAAGGTGGGCATTGTCTCCGTTTTCGCTCTCCCTCGAACATTCGTCTGGAGAGCGGGAAAATCTGGACAGGCAGCAGAATTTCGCAAATTCCAAACCCTTTTGTCCGATCTGAAAATTAGGGTTTTGTTTTCTCTTCCTCTTTCTTTAATTTTCAAGTTCAGGTGAAATTTTTACGGAAATGGTGGTCGATCAAGATCAGCGATGGCTGCTCGATTGCTTGTCTGCAACTCTCGACCCGAACCAGGACATTCGTTCTTACGCTGAGGCTTCGCTCAATCAAGCCTCTTGTCAACCAGGTCTGCCACAATGCTTCTTGGGTTATTCTAAACACGTTTATTTGGTTTTTTCGATTCTGTTTGACTGAACTTTGTTGATAATTTGTCTTACGAACAGTGAACCCTTCTGAAAATTCCTGTATAGCGTGTGCGTTAAACGTTTCATGAGTTGTTACTGAAAACGAGGAACGAGCCATAGTACTTGTCTTTTTCTCCGTGTCTTCGGTTTAGAAGATCAATAACATAGGTTATGGTTCTGCTTAGATTTTCCTTTTCCTTGTAGGGTTTGGCTCGGCATTGTGCAAGGTTGCTGCGGAGAAAGAACTCTCTTTGGGACTCCGGCAGATATCCTTTTGACAGAACATATATTCATTACACTCATATAACAAAATTGTATGCTAATTTGTTGTGGAAAAAGGACTTAACTTGTGGCTACCTAGCTGCGGTATTGTTAAAGCAGTTAATTAAAAAACACTGGCGAGAGGACGAGGAGGGTTTTGAATATCCCGTAGTCTCAAGTGAGGAAAAGGTACTCGCATGATCCTGTTTTGATGTCTTAATATCCCGTCGCAGCAGTTTTCTTTATTTCTCCATCTTTGTTGTTTCAACTTTTGCATATGTTCCAAACAATTCCTTTGGTTCTGTTATCAGGCTGTTATACGTGGACTCCTTTTGTCCTCACTCGATGACTGCAATAGGAAAATCTGTACGGCTATCAGTATGGCTGTAGCATCAGTTGCTACATATGATTGGCCCGAAGAGTGGCCTGAGTTATTACCATTTCTCTTGCGGTTGTTTAATGATTGCAACAACATTAATGGGGGTAAGTTCATTCCTCTATAATAGCTCTTTCATTGAGTACAGTCCTTAAATTTTGTTGTGCTCAATCTGTCTAGTCAAATTCTATAGTTCATGGAGCTTTAAGGTGCCTTGCCCTTCTCTCTGGTGACTTGGATGATAATGTGGTGCCGTCTCTTGTACCAGTTTTGTTTCCTTGCTTGCACGCAGTTGTATCCTCTCCTCAGGTTTGTTTCCTCAAGTGATTGGTTGTGATAACATCCGAGTCTTGATTAATTAATTCTGTGAAATAGCTCATAGTTATTCGACTGTTAATTGCAATTTGCCGCAGCTATGGCTGTTATAGGACTTATCTAATGAAAGATAATTTACATTTCTAATTGTGTGTGCAGAGCTATGACAAGTATTTGCGCGGAAAAGCCCTTCAAATTGTCTATTCTCTTATATCTGTCCTTGGAGCAATGAGTGGAGTATATCAGGTATTGCTTTGGTAAACTTCACATCTATGAGTAAATTTCGATATTACTTTAATACTTTCTTCATTTGTCAATTAAAAATATAAGTGCCTGTGTTCAGTCGGAAACTATTGCTCTAGTGATGCCAGTACTAAAGGGTTGGATGAATCAATTTTCACTTATTTTGGAACATCCTGTGCAACCTGAGGATCCTGATGATTGGAGTCTCAGAATGGAGGTTGGCTTTGTCTTGTGGTATTATATGTTCTTCACATTAAGTAACTGAATTCTAATATCATGTCCTTCCTTGTCCCCCTTTGTCTGCTTGTATTAGGTTTTAAAGTGCTTGAATCAATTCGTCCAGAATTTCCCTAGTCTTGTTGAAAATGAAATCAAGGGTATGTTTCCTTCTTGGCCATGTCTTTTATTTAACCTTAGCTAGTGAAGCCACGCTTATTTCAAATAGCATGTTCTTGCAGCTATTATGCTGCCATTGTGGCAGACGTTTGAGTCATCTCTACGAGTTTATTTGCGATCATCAGTTGAAGGTGCTGAAGATGCATTTGATGGAAGATATGACTCTGATGGTGAAGAAAAGAGTCTCGACACTTTCATCATCCAGGTAACTTATGAGACCGATTTTGCTGATCAATATTATTTTCTTTTGGGTGCTCAAGAGCTCAATGTCCTGTACTTTAACGTTTTGGTGAGAGTATAGCAGTTTGTATGTAGAACAATCTTCCTACGGATTGTGATCTTCTAAGAAGACGAAAGTGTGGCTGAGAGATTTGTGCATATGTATATTCTTTCTGCAGCTATTTGAGTTTCTCTCAACTGTTGTTGGCAATAGAAGATTGGCAAAGGTACAGCTGGTACCTTCTAAGTTTGTGCGTTCATAGTGTTGTGTGTATGATTTGCTCTCATCTAGCATCTTAACTCAAATTATTTTATTTACAGGTCGTTTCAAATCATGTCAGAGAGTTGGTATATTACACAATTGCTTTTCTGCAGATGACCGAACAACAGGTATTGATGTGTTCCGTCTTTAGCTCACACTTGATGCTATTACTTGTGGTTTCATGAACTCTTTAATAATATTATGATTCTGTCTAATTAAAGATTAACAAGCCCATTAGGTTAAAATGACAAGTTATCTGATGGAACAATTTGATGAGGTTAATATTACAACAGCTGCATCAGTTTTGAAACTGTCTCACTCAGAGTAATGATTCTAATTTAGCAACAATATGTATCATTCCTCTTGATAATTCTAGAACATTTGCAAATATCTTGATGAAATTCCTTTTGCCTTTGTTAGCCATGCATTAGATGCATCTATGGTTTGAACACTCCTGAACTGCTGTGAACACTCCTTTTGTCTTTGTTAACCATGTATTGGATTCATTTATGGTTTGTGAATTATGAAATAGTTGCAAAACTTGGGGCATTGCTAATTATGCATCCTTATTTATCCAGGAATGTGATCATCTGTCAATTTTTCACAAAATATATTCTCATAAATTTATACCCGCACACTGTATCCTATTTGTTTTTATTGATATATGACTTTCATGAGGTTTACATGTTTCGCATTGCAAAAGAGGAGGATTTTGTTTTCTCTCTCACATTTATGTCCACTCTTCAGGTTCATACTTGGTCCATGGATGTAAATCAATTTGTGGCCGATGAAGATGATGGTAGCTACAACTGCCGCATTTCTGGTAGGCAGTATCTTCCTGTTTCATGTCAAATTGAAATTCATATGTGAATCGTCAAGTCATGGATGGCACTCAGATGCCATCTTCATATAATTTAAATTTATGGACATATATGTCTGTCTATATTGGTTTCTTAATTTGTCTTCCTGCCTCACTTATAAAGGGTACCTTTGGCACTACAGGAATACTTTTATTGGAGGAGGTGGTGAATTGTTTTGGTAAGGACGGGATTTTTTCTGTTGTAGATGCAGTCAGAAGACGGTTCCATGAATCTCAACAAGAAAAGGCAGCTGGTTCTTCAGCGTGGTGGAGGGTAAGCACATATTGGTCTGCTTGTACCTGTTATTTCTCAGGAAGGTTCAGAAAAGCCATTATTCTCACGAAGTTTGCCCCTTCTATTTATTAGATAAGAGAAGCTGCTCTTTTTGCTTTCGCCTCTCTATCAGATCAACTTGTTGAAGCAGAGGTTTGTGTTTTATGTAACAAACTTGTATATCGTATGAAGTCCCTATGTTGGGTACATTTTGTGCTAAAATATGTTATTCTTTCAGGACTCTGGAATTGACCCCTCCAATGTTGCTAAACTTGTCGAGCAAATGATAATGGAAGATATTGCAGTCGGTGAGAACCATATGGTTTACCCCGTCCTCTCTTTCCTAGTCAATTTTGTATTTGAATCATCAAAACATGATATGATCTTCTGTTCAACAGGGATTCATGAATGTCCTTTTCTTTATGCCCGTATTTTTATAGCCGTTGCTAAGTTCTCCTCTATGGTAATCTACTGTCTCTGCTTTTCCTGAGTAATCTATTATCTAGCATACTTGATTGAATTCTTTATTTGCTAATCAGATTAGCCCTGGAGTTCTGGAGCATTTTCTCAATGCTGCTATTAGTGCTATAAGCATGGACGTGTATGTTCTTATTCTTCCACTGATTCTTTTTCACTTTCTCAATCTTAGCACTATATTTTGTGCTAAAATATGTTATTCTTTCAGGACTCTGGAATTGACCCCTCCAATGTTGCTAAACTTGTCGAGCAAATGATAATGGAAGATATTGCAGTCGGTGAGAACCATATGGTTTACCCCGTCCTCTCTTTCCTAGTCAATTTTGTATTTGAATCATCAAAACATGATATGATCTTCTGTTCAACAGGGATTCATGAATGTCCTTTTCTTTATGCCCGTATTTTTATAGCCGTTGCTAAGTTCTCCTCTATGGTAATCTACTGTCTCTGCTTTTCCTGAGTAATCTATTATCTAGCATACTTGATTGAATTCTTTATTTGCTAATCAGATTAGCCCTGGAGTTCTGGAGCATTTTCTCAATGCTGCTATTAGTGCTATAAGCATGGACGTGTATGTTCTTATTCTTCCACTGATTCTTTTTCACTTTCTCAATCCTGCCATTAGCACTATAAACATGGATGTGTATGTTCTTATCCTGCCATTACTGCTATCAACATGGATGTGCATGTCCATATCCTTCCACTATAATTCTTTGTTCATTATAAAAGATATATTATTATGAACAGGCCACCACCTGTCAAAGTAGGTGCATGCCGGACACTTTTGCATCTCCTACCTGATATGAACCGATCAGTTATTCTGCCTCAGATTGTGAATTTATTCTCATCTCTCACCGATCTTCTCCATCAGGTAAATGTTACTAATAACCTTTTTTTCTGATGAAATTTTATTTATGTTGCCCTATTTGAATTGACTTTCTATTTTTTGTTCTAACAAAAATTTCTTGGTTCTCATGATTTAGGCTTCTGATGAAACCCTGATTCTAGTGCTTGAAACGCTTCAACAAGCAATTAAGGCTGGTAGGCAACCAAATATGACTAGAGAAAATGAATTTTCCAGACCTAGTTATTTATAACTTGTAGCATATTATAAACATTTCTCTCCTATTTATGTGTTCCGCAGGTCATGACGCATCAGCTTCAATCGAGTCAATTATCTCCCCTGTGATTCTTAATGTGTGGTTGTCACATGTTACTGATCCCTTTATAAGCATTGATGTTATTGAGGTCTTGGAGGTAAATGACGGGAATGTAACTTGCATTTTTCCTTCTATGTTTCAGCTCAAATCTTAAGTGCACATGTTTCTTGTTTCTTTATATTATGATCTGTGATCATCTCTCATATCATTCTAAAATGAATATTAATAGATTTTTTTTTCTTCTAAAACTCTAATACCTATCATGATTATCACCAGGCAATAAAGAATTCACCTGGCTGCCTTCATCCATTGATGTCAAGGATCTTACCATACATTGGACCAATCTTAAATAAAGTGTGTTTTCGTATCGTGACTCTGAGCTGTGTTATTCCCAGTTTTTTCTTTTCTTTGGTGTCTCCTAATAACGTATATGTGGTGGTAATCAGCCACAGCAGCAACCTGAAGGGCTAGTGGCTGGATCATTGGATCTTTTAACTATGCTTCTTAAGGCAAGTTATTCGAAAATTTTCTGGTTGAACATTATTAAACTGTGATTCTGATCGATTCTCAGTATATCTTTCATGTTTCACTGACTATAGTCTATACTTGTACTTTGCAGGGTCACACAACTGACGTAGTGAAAGCTGCATATGATTTCTGCTTTGATGCTGTCATCCGTATCATCCTTCAAAGTGATGACCATACTGAACTACAGGTAATACATTTATGTTTCTCTTGTTGTTTGCTTCATCGACATCTATCTATAAGGTATTTTTGCTCCATTTAAGGTAATTTATCAGTAGTCTTTTATTTGGTCAGAATGCAACAGAATGTCTGGCAACTTTTGTGTCTGGTGGAAGACAAGAGTTGCTTACGTGGAGTGGTGATCGTGATTTTACATTAAGGAGTTTGCTTGATGCAGCTTCAAGGTAGATCTTTGCTTACCCTTCTTTTTGTTTATTCCAAATTTGTCAAACCCTGAAACCATGCTGTTATCTGCTTATATTTATTTTGCATGTAAGTAGTTGTACATACTATGCTGAATGTATATTCCACACTTTATGTGGACAAATTGCTGCATGGCTCCCTCCTTGAACATGTGATAATCTTCATGCATTACAGAGAATCAGTATGGATAATCTTCAATTATTCTATTTCCGTCAAGTAAAACTATGACTGGAAACAGAAATATATCTGACATTCTTTGGAAAATAACATGAATCTTGGTTCATTGGCTCCCGTTAGATCAGTGGTTTAGAAACTGCATTTTTAACTACCTGCCTCTGTCTGAAAACAGTCCACTCTCTGTCTTAATGTAGGCTTCTCAACCCTGATCTTGAAAGTTCAGGATCTCTTTTTGCTGGGAAATATATTCTGCAGCTCATCTTGCATTTTCCATCAGAGATGGCACAACATATCCGAGATCTTGTTACCGCTCTCATAAGACGGATGCAATCTGCTCAAATAATGGCGTTGAAAAGCTCTTTGCTGTTGATTTTTGCTAGACTGGTAATTTTTCAGATTATAATTGAAGGGTTTAACTTATAATTGAAGGGTTTAACTTCATAGACTGCATTCTTTTGACCTACATTTGGGGCATGGATTTTGCAGGTCCATATGAGTTTTCCAAATGTGGATCAATTTATCAATCTACTTGTTACTGTACCCTGTGGAGGCCATGAAAATGCCTTTGCCTATGTTATGACAGAATGGACTAAATTACAAGGCAAGGCGTCTTGATTCACTTCTATATTTCATTTAGACATTTATTTTTCTAAGAAAACTATAGTGTAGACTTTCGATTTAACACGTGATTGGTTGAAAATAATTTTACAGGGGAGATACAAGGAGCATATCAAATTAAAGTCACGTCTTCTGCTCTGGCTTTGTTACTATCCACCAGACATCCTGAACTTGTGAAGGTCAATGTCCCAGGCCGTCTGCTTCAGGTCTTACCTATACCTTTCTATTTCTCTTTTTCGACAATTTTCTCATGCAACCTTAAAAAAAAAAACTTAAGATTTTGTCTCCTTTGTTCCTTTGAAGTCCAATGGTGGCATAACTACACGCTCAAAAGCTAAATCAGCTCCAGAGCAATGGACTATTGTCCCCCTTCCTGAAAAGGTACAATTTTGTCCATTTTCAACATTCAAGCTCAGTGATTTAGGTTAGTAGTTGAACAGCCTTTTGGTTCATCTCAACTCCTGAGGCATTTTTCAACTTTTTCTTTTTTTCTACTTTCGATCAATTAACATTGGCTTTTTTTTTTTTGCAGATTTTGGCTTTACTAGCTGATGCATTAATTGAAATCAAAGAGCAAGTTTTAGGTGGTGAAGATGAGGTAAAATATGCTCTGTTCTTCTTTTCCAGTCTCAGGTTGAATAGCTCTTTAAAGACACTGTTTCCTTTTTGAACAAAGCAGGATAGTGAATGGGAAGAAGCCCATGAAAATGACGCTGTTGCTGAGGGAGATTTACTACATTCTACTGGAGGATCACAAATGAACAAACCCACATATGACCATCTCGAGGCAATGGCTCGGGTCTATGAGGTATTTAATCGGATGATGATGATGATGATGATGATGATGATGACGACATATGTCTAATACTCATTATGTATCACTGTTTAATGCTCATCACGCAGAACCAAGATGATGATGACGATGACGATGATGATCTAAACGTGAAAGACCCACTTAATGAGGTAACCTTTGAATCTTTTATATTTACCATTAGTAGTTCTCAATAACTTGTTTTTATTCTAATGATTCGACAATTGAGCGATGAACAGATCAATCTGGCGATTTACCTGGCTGATTTTTTCACCAAGTTTGCGAGCGGTGATAGACTGCTATTTGACAATCTTTGCCAGGTCTCTCACTTGTAACCTTAAAAACCAAAACATGAAGTTGAGGTTGTTATAAACCCTAGTTTCTTGGTTGGGGAAATTGCAGGGCCTAACGCAAACGCAGAGGGACGCAATCCAGAAGGTGCTGAAGGCCGAAGCGTAATCCGATTTGGGTTTGGTTTTGTTTGGCAATTGTGTGAATAAAGGCGTTGCCTTTTAGCATCATCAGCAAAAGAGAATCACTCATGTGGTGTGGTGTGGCTGAAGATCTCAACTTTTGTCTTATTTCATTTCATCGTCCAACTTTTTTGAATGAATGTTTTCACACGACATCTTATTGATGTGTATGTGTATCTATGTAATATAGATATCAAAAGGACATTATTCTCTTATTTTGGAATTTTTTTCAAATATATTTCACATTTTTTTAAATATGGGGGCACAAAATGGTTCATATTATTTAGATTAATGAAGGAATTGTATGTAAAGCTTTATCTTAATGATTTTCCCATACATAGATTCCATCTGCAGTTTCATTTATATTATATATAAGTGAATAATAATAATAGTGCGAATTATGTCTTTTTCTAACCATCTTTTTGTATAAATAATTGTATGAACCCTACAAATAATAGAATAATACGGTCAAGTCAAACTGCAAGTTGAGGTATATACAGAACAGTCCAAAGAACATAAATATGTAAAAGTACAACCACGTTTATAATACTAATAATTGTAGATCTTATGTTACATACAAATTGTAATTAAAAATTATACAAATCCAGATTCTAGGGTAAAAAAGTTGGAATTTGAATGTACTATTTTTATTAAATAAAAACTAGAGAGATCTGTAAGTGTAAAATTTTATTTTTTTTTCAATTTGGATTTTTATTTAATAAAATCTCAATCATTTTTTATGTTTGCTAAAATTGGGATTTTTGGATATATATGGAAAATATAATTGTACACTGAAAAGAAGGATTGAAGTATTTGTATGTCCTTTTTCCGTTAATAACAGTTAATTGCTTTTTCGGTAATAGTTTAAAGAAAAAAGAAAGGGTCATGAGATATACATTATTAATAAAGAAAAATCTAATTTGATTTTAAAGCGCGTAAAAGCTTGAACAAAGAAAAAACAAATAATTTTATTTTTTATAAATAAAATTATCGTTTTCTTGACCGTTGATTTGACATCGGAGTAAAGCATTCTTATGAGATTGCACACCCGTTTTTTTCTTGGAAATTGATATTATAAACGATTTCTTGATTACTTTCTTATGATTTTTGTGGGTTTTTCTATTACGTGTTTGAAGCTCAGAAGAAACTGATTTGGTTTGATTCTGGAGCCTCAAGGCTCAAACTTTTGCTGCGGAATCCAAAGAAGGAAAGTGAAAAAGAAATTACTTACTTCCTTCATTCACTGGTTGAGTAAACAGGTAGATTCTGATGTTTGAAGCAGAGATTTTTTAGTTATGACGGTGGAAGCAACCTCTCAGAGATCTAAAGTTGTTGCATTTTCCTTCAGATTTCGAAATCTCACTGATCTGATTTTGTGGGTTTTCTCTGGGCGATCAGGAATTTGGATCGGTGATCTGGGTTTTGCTCAGCAAGTTATTTAACGATCTGGGTTTCATCTGATTAATCTCTTCTCGGTTGTCTGCTTTGTGATGAAGCTTGAGTTGAGTGATTTAGGGTTCATTCTTAGAATAGCTGGGCGATTCTGAAAGTTGCTATTCTTTTACGTTAGTAACAGTGTTTGGTGATCTGTAGTTTTGGTTGGTGAAATTTTGGTGGTTGAAGGGTTCTGTGAGAATCAAGTCTGGGAATTTTGATTTCGTTTTATAATTTTTCATACCAAAGTGATCATTTTTGCTCTTGAATCTCATGAAAAACCAGTTCTTGATGCATTTTCTATTGGATTCAGAGCAGTTTAGGTGATTATTATTACAGTTTTGGTATTTGGATTGAATGTCGACGCCTCTACAACCTCCGGCCGTACCGCCACCGCCAGCCACCACTTCAGCCCCACCACCATCCGTTACTGTGGCTTCACCTCCGCCTTCCCTTCCGAACGGTGATGCCA
The DNA here is from genome assembly GCA_036759665.1 of Gynandropsis gynandra. Lineage (NCBI taxonomy): Eukaryota > Viridiplantae > Streptophyta > Magnoliopsida > Brassicales > Cleomaceae > Gynandropsis > Gynandropsis gynandra. The sequence continues at coordinate 69,929,113 of CM071860.1, read as the reverse complement.
CTCCCCCAATTTCTGAGCCTAGTGGCAATGTAGGTGACCCTCCAATGCCTCCAGCTCAGCCAGCTCCTCCTCCGACCACCCCTTCAGGTCCTCCACCGGAAAATTCGGCATCACCACCACCAGAACCACCTCCACCACAATCCCCACCTTTGTCACCACCTATTCCACCACAATCTCCACCGTTGTCACCACCTCCTCCACCAATAGGGACACCTCCACAGCCTCCTCCTGTAATTACTGATCCGCCACCTCCTCCTCCTCCTCCTCCTCCTCCTTCAGATCCACTTAAGAGCCCTTCCCCACCACCGCCTCCACCTGATCAACCTGTAACCCCACCACCATCAGAGCCACCGCCGAGCTCTCCTTCACCACCTCAGTCAGAACCTCCAAGATATCCACCTCCACCACCACCACCTGCACCAGTAGATTCGCCTCCAACCCCAACACCAGTTCCTCCTCGGCGCTCACCTCCTCCACCAGGCCCTGAGCGTCCTGATCCTTCACATCCTCCTCCACCAGGCCCTGAGCGTCCTGATCCTTCACATCCTCCTCCACCACCTGTGTCAATTCCTCCAGAAAATGCACCCCCACCTCCCAGACGAAGTCCAGCTCAACCGACTTCTCCATTGTCTCCCCCTCCTTTAGATACACCAATTCTATCCCCACCTGCACCACTTATAAGCCCACCATCTCCTCTTCAAGTTCCTACACCAGGTTCAAATAATCCATCTCAAAACAACCCTAGTCCTAGTGCACCAGACAACTCTGCTCCTTCAAGTAGTAGTGGCATTGATACAGGCGCTGTCGTGGGCATCAGTATTGGTGCGGCACTTTTATTGTTCAGTCTAATTGGACTCATCATTTGGTGTTTGAGGAGACGAAAAGAGCAGCTTTCCTCAACGGGTGGTGGTTATGTTATGCCTTCACCAATGGGCTCCTCCCCAAGATCAGGTAGTGTGTAAAGCCACCTATATGTTCTGTTATAAATGTTAAGCCTTTATGAGACATTATCCTGTCAGAGGTCGCCGATGGAAAATCGTTGATCTTTTTTACGGATTTTAACTTCTGTATGTTGGAAAATAATCTTCTTATGTCCAGATTCTGCGCTTTTCAAGATGCAATCTTCAGCACCCCTTGTAGGAGGAGGTCATTCACGCGGTCCTTCAAGTTATTCACAATCAGAACCTGGTGGCTTAGGTCATTCAAAGGCTCTGTTCAGTTATGAAGAGCTAATCAGGGCAACATCTGGATTTTCATCTGATAATCTTTTAGGTGAAGGTGGATTTGGTTGCGTATACAAAGGGCTTTTACCAGATGGTAAAGTGGTTGCTGTTAAACAGTTAAAAAATGGCGGAGGACAAGGAGATCGAGAATTCAAAGCTGAAGTTGAGACTATAAGTAGAATACACCACCGGCATTTGGTTTCATTAGTCGGTTACTGCATTTCTGAGAACCGAAGATTGCTCATTTATGATTACGTCCCTAATAACAATCTTTACTTCCATCTTCATGGTAAGCTGTTTATATCTTTCCACTCGTGCGTATAGAATCACAAATGGCCATTGCGTAATACCTTTTTCCCGTGATCTTTAGCTTCAGGAAGGGCGGTTCTGGACTGGGCTAAACGTGTTAGAATCGCTGCTGGTGCTGCTCGTGGATTGGCTTATCTCCATGAAGATTGTAAGTTGTTTGCTGTAACCTTATGAATCTATTTGTCTTGGCATGAAATTGTTTCTGCTAGGATATATATATATAGTGGCAACTATGGCCCTGACTGGTGGAGTCGCAGCCAAACGCAAACGCGGCGACTGCGTTTTCTAAAGATTTCGGGCGACATTAAAACCGATTGGTGGAGTCGCAGTTGCCCGAAAACCCACAAAAACAGATTTTAAAAATTTGAAATTATGTTGCGTTACATTTGCGTTTTGAATAAAATTACAAAAATGGCATAGTGTCTTTCCCTTATCTCTTCTCTCTTTCGATTATAATTTATACTAATCGTAAATATATATATATATATATGTATATGTATTGTATAGTTAAATATTTTTATAATTTTTAAATCTATTTCAAATATTTGAAATTATAATTAAAAAGTATACACTAAACAAAAAAATTACGTATACACTAAACATTACATTTACATAAATTCTTTTCTTAATAATTGTCTATTTTGGTAATTTTGTTCAAAACGCAATCGCAACAGTTTTCTACCATTCGCTTCTAGTCGCGGTCGCCCGCAAATGCAACGATTCCACCGTTCAGACAAAATGAAACAAAACGTCGCCAATCGCTGACAGAAACGCCATCAAACGCAATCGCAAACGTTACGTTTCCACCAGTCAAGCTCTATATCTAACTTCGAACAATCATCTCCCTTTGATGCTTATGGTTCTATATTGTACTGACAAAATAGTATAAAAAGATTAATATTTTCATGGTTGTCTCTAATGAATTCGCACGTTACCGTGATATATTTCAGGCCACCCACGTATCATTCACAGAGATATCAAATCATCCAACATTCTTTTAGACAACAACTTTGATTCTCAGGTATGTTGTTACAGCATTTGTTGTTGTAATGTATTGTCCCATATTGGATAAGGACATATATATATGTGGTTAGATAACCCTAAATTGTTTTTGGTATTAGTTAGGCCCAAATTCATATTTGACATGGTATCAGAGCCTGATTCGTCCTGATTTTGAGTTAGCTTTTGAAATTAGTTAGACCCAAACTCATATTTAACATGGTATCAGAGCTTGATTCGTCCTTATTTTGAGCTAGATTTTGGAATTAGTTAGACTCAAACTCATATTTGTCATGGTATCAAAGCCTGATTCGTCCTGATTTTGAGCTAGTTTTTGGGATTAGTTAGGCCCAAACTCATATTTGATATGGTATAAGAGTCTGATTCGTCTCGATTTGAATATAGCGATGTTGTTGGCCAACCCTAAACTCTTGAGCTAGCTTTTGAGATTAGTTAAGTCCAAACCCATATAAATATCATTCTGGATTCCATGGATGTTGTAAAGGTCATAGATTGACGGTTTTTTGATCTCTCACTCGGTAGGTTTCTGACTTTGGTCTCGCAAAGTTAGCTTTGGATGCCAATACACATGTCACAACACGTGTTATCGGAACATTCGGGTAGATTCTAAACTTGTTCGATCGATCGTATTTTCTTCTCAAGATTTACAGTTTCTGAAATGTCTCAACTATTTGTTTCAGCTACATGGCTCCTGAATATGCATCGAGTGGTAAGTTAACTGAGAAATCCGATGTATTCTCCTTCGGGGTTGTGCTTTTGGAGTTAATTACTGGACGTAAACCCGTTGATACATCTCAACCGTTGGGAGATGAAAGCCTCGTTGAATGGGTATGCTTTGTGTACAACTTTCTTGATAACTATTTAAGGCGAACCCTCTTCACATTCGACCTTCCATTAACGATTTCAGGCTCGACCTTTACTGAACCATGCTCTTGAATCTGAGGAATTTGATGCTTTAGCTGATCCCAAACTTGGAGGAAACTATATTGAACCTGAAATGTTCAGAATGATTGAAGCAGCAGCCGCATGTGTGCGTCATTCAGCAACCAAGAGACCTCGAATGAGCCAAGTACAGAGATTTTCACAATCCAAATCTTTTTTTTTTTTACTTTCTTTCGATGAATTCCTTTCGTTAAACCTATCAAGCTCTTTGGCAATGGCAGATCGTGAGAGCTTTTGACAGTTTAGCTGTTGAAGATCTCACGAACGGGATGAAATTGGGTGAAAGTGAGATTTTTAACTCGGCACAGCAATCTGAAGAGATCAGATTGTTTCGAAGGATGGCATTCGGCAGTCAAAATTACAGTACAGATTTTTTCACACGTAGTAGTTATAACAGCAGAGACGAACTCGTGTAAATATGAGACATCAAAGAGAGACTAAACTGATTCTTCTCTCTTCAACATAACACAGTTTTGTCTGAATACTTCTGCTCTTTCGTATATATCCCAATTCTTTCATACTGTAATCATGCTCCAGCCTGCAAGATTCTCCATGGTTTTACTGTTTTTACTGTATGGTTTTTGGTCCACACGGTAAACAGCCATGGAAGGCAGAAGCTGTTGCAGAAAAAAAGGGGATTTCAGAAAATGAGAAAGAAGAACAAATTAGGTTTCCTTTGTTACAGAGAGACTATTGTTTGTAACTATTTCTTTCAATTGGATCTTTCACTATCACCAACCATTTTACTTTTCATCTGTATCAAATTTTTCATATATTTTGTGTTCTTTTAATAGAAGATATGAAGAATAATGAAGGGTAAACTCAAAGGAATTCACTTGACGTCCAAGATTCCAAATTTTTTACTTGTAAAAGTGTCTAAAAGTCCCATGTGATCTTTAATCAACAGAAGCTTAAGTCATCATAATTTGCCAACACATGGCTTTTGCTTGCCTTACATTGTCAATTCCAGTTTCGGTAAGGAACTTATTCCTTTTACACAAACTCATGTCTCCTCCTCTTCTTCTTCTTCTCCTTCTTCTTCTTCAGTTTTTTTTTTTTTTTTGCAGAGATATGAAAGAGGATTGCGGTGCTTTCGCAGCAGATTGTATTGTCATATCATGCTGCTGTGAGTGCCTTATCTTACAAGTTATTATCTTCATCTTCTTCAAGATTCCTCGTAAATTAGCCAACAAGATTAAGAAGTACTTGAGGAGGAAGAGGAGGCTACGGGGAAAGAGAAGAAGAAATGAAAAGATGTTTGGAACTACGATGGAAGAACATATGTCTGATGTTGATTTGTTTGTTTCTGATGAAAATCAAAGATTCAAATGTATGGAAGAGATTGAGGAAATGTTACAGGAACTTTCCATTAATGGAGAGTTTGTATTTGGAAGCTTCTGGGGCCAAAAAGCTTCTTCAAACATTTTGGATTTCAATGTAAAATAACCAAAACAGAGATCACACTAACGTAGCCGCCATGATTGCATTGTAAATCTTCATATAAACAACAGAAGAATAGCCAAAACTTGACATTGTGTAATCTCTCTACTCTGTATTCTATCTGATTAACTAACTAAACTACCTTTCGCTATTAACCTAAACGCCACAGTAACGACAAGAATCATAATGTATACAACCGAGCGCTGAAAAGCCCGTCTTTCAGACAGTAAATCTCATCACACTGCAACAAGAAAGTATCTGAAAGATCATTGAAGTAGAATATATCCATTTGTATTGTCATGGTTCTGGCTCTGATCTCCTTTTAGATCTTTTCCGAGCTTCTAATCTTGCTGTAAAACCAACTGTTGTAGGTCTTATTGATCTCTGTCTTACCATATCACAATACTCAGGATCATTACATTGACCTTCATATCTTAACCACTGAATCATCCCATGGTACATTGGGAAAAACCTCATCTGAATAGCCGAATAGACGAAATATGGAATCAATGTCGATACCACGACGAGAAGAGTGGTAATCCAGAAGGATAGTGATGGTGCAAGAGCTTCAAGAAAGAGCTGATAGGCATCAGTGGATATTCTTATTGGAAGGTCACCATAAGCCATGAGGAATAAGTACCATACTGTAATGGATCCCCAAATGACAATATGTTGAATGAGAGTGAAGTAACTGATTGTTAATGCCATTTGTAAGTTCACAACCCATACAACAGATGTGAACATTGTACTGCCAAGAATCTCTTTACCAGCGGTTTTCCCTTTGTGGTTAAAAGCTTGATATTCGAGAGAATTTTTACAGACGAAGAAGATGATAATCGCGCTGCAAAACCCGTTAATCATCCAGCCTAATATCCGACGCCAGCTGAAGAGTACGTTCTGTACACCTTCTTGGTATAATAGCGGGAACTGCGAGAGTAACAAACGAAGAATTTGGTACGAGTGTTACTTCAAGAATTTGAAAAGATTAAGACTAAGTTACCTTGAGACAAAACCGTGCTGATACATCTTGATCGAAGACGCCCATAGCAATGACCGGAAGAGATGAGAAGAATACATTATAAAGAGATAGAAACCAATCATTATATGCAGGAGTCGCTGAGAATAACGCATATGCTTCGTATAAGAAGAGAGTGAATCCGAAGGTAATGTTCTTGTAGAAGAAGTAGCAAATCTGTGTATTGAAACAAAACTAGTTAGGCCTAAAGATAAAGCATAAATCAGTGTCAATTTGAAGATGCAGACGCGGTTTACCATTGACGAGATGCGCCTGTAACACCAGTGGCCATGAACGAGTAACAATCGTTCAAGATATCGAAATTGAGCAATTGCAATGTCACTAGACATTACAGCCTGAAAGATGATTATGTTAAAGAAATATACGACGTATAATCAAAGCGAGAAAAGAGTTGTAATGAAGCTTGAAACGCACTTGCATTCCTTCAACACCGCTAATACCAACGCCTATATCCGCTTCTTGAAGCATTCCAACGTCGTTTGCACCATCACCAATTGCCAATGTTGTTTTACCAGTTCCAGATTTAACAAGTCTTGTCACCTATATTCAATTTAGTTCTTGAGAAAGAGTATACAAATGTGAATGTGAGAGTCCAGAAGTGAAACTGACCAATGCCTTCTGTTTGGGCGATGAACGACAACAAATAACAGACGCACAACCAACTGCCAAATCTAAAAAGCTATCCTTAATATCGTCCTCCAACGCATAAGCGAGTGATTTTCCATCAATGATCAAAGCGAAAGCATCAGAGATTCCGTAAGATGCTTTTAACTGAGCCTTTGCAGAAGTTATCTGCCGTTGGACATTTTTCTTTGAGGCCTGCAAATATAGTTTCATTTCATCAATCTACATAGCTCCCGAAAATATCGAATCAAGAAAGATTTTACCTTTTCAAGATCATCCTTTTCTCCAGCTTTCTCCAATGATAACATTTCAGGGGTTTCTAAATTGATAATGATCTGCTTCATGTCTTGTCTGAGCAAACTACAAGCAAAGCTGTCAAAGATGTACAGACACGGGTTTTAGAGAGTCGAAACGAATAAAAAGAATGTAATAAGATGATACCCAGAAATCAATACCCGATATTGATCGCTGTCTCCATCTTATCGCCCGTTAAAACCCAAATCTTTATTCCAGCTTGAGCAAGCTTGTCAATGCAATCAGGGACCTGACAAAAAAGGAAAGAAAATACTTCAACTTTTTCCATATTCCGTAAAACGGGTATGTATATATCCATGGATTTAGCAGCTTACCCCATTTTGGAGTTTGTCTTCAACAGCAGTAGCTCCAAGAAGAATCAAATCTTTCTCAACTTCCTTTGTAACTTCATCAATCAACGTTTCTCGATCAGCACTAACTGAGTTCTTGGCTTCACTTAATCTTTCGTTAAAGACGTTATATTCCTTCTCATCTAATTCACGATAAGCGAGTATTAACGTTCTCAAACCAGCATCAGCATACTCATTCACATGATCCAAGGTCTCCTCTTCAAACTCTCTACCATTCTTGGCAAGTCTTGCAAACATGACACTGACAGAAAAAAAGAGTTGTTCATACCATTAAAATCAAAATCAAGTACTAAAGAAGACTAATATCCGAGCTTTTCAGATCAAATTTGCATTACCTGTCTGCCCCTTTACAAAGTAATAAGAGTTTTTGATCTTCATCTCTTACTATTACCGACATCCTTTTCCTTGAGCTATTGAATTCAAGAACATTCAAGACTTTATACACCCTACAAAGAAGAATCCTTCAGTCAACAGTACAAAATATAGAGCATAGAGCAGATTTTTGGTGGCAATGGCATGCAATACAGAATTGTAAGACTGACCTTTCAATTCGTTTACCAGACCCCAGATCTAGCTCTCTTACAGATATGCTTGTTTGGGTTCGATTAAAGAATTCAAACCCGAGCTCCCTTGCTGCAATAACAAATGCTGATTCATCTGGTGATTCAGCCTCGTAAGAGATCTTTCTTGTATCTTCATCTACTTCTGGTATGACTGTATGACATACTGCTAATAACCTGAAAAACTTCTGAATGACATCAGCACGTGCCTCAGTCACCCAATTTCCATTCATTATCCTTTCATCTTTAAAGTTGAATCCTTTCACTTTGTGTTCCGCGGTAGTGACATCTTTATTGTTGTATTCCACATCATTTTCATTGTTCTGATACATTAAAGAACCTTTTCTTCTACCCATAGCCATTTCCACCTCTGTAACACCACGACCATAAGCTGTCCCACCAATTGAACACTTGATGAACTCCATGGAATTACACGTCAAAGTTCCCGTCTTATCTGAAAGAATCGTATCTACTTGCCCAAGTTCTTCGTTCAGATTAGATGTTCGAGCACTTGCTGGTTTATCAGCTTCTTCATAATACATATGAACATCTTGATTGATGAAGATACTCTGAAGAACTTTAACAATCTCTATTGAGACGTATAACGAAATGGGAATGAAATAACTGTATAACATTATAGCTGTTAGAAAGTGATATATTGCAGCCTCAGGCGCCCTTTTCGGATCAAAGAAGATCGTTGAACTATCTGGTCTCAGATACCATCTTTTCATCTCACCATTCTTTAAAGCATCTTTTGTTGACAATCCAAACATAACTGAACCCATAAATGCTACAGAAACTACAATACAGAACATCAAGTATATAATCTTATCCATCTTTTTCTCGATTTTGCTTCTCTTTGATGGAGGATCTGTTGAATTCTGTATAACCTTTGTATCATGACCTGTAAAGATTACAACTCCATAGATGTAATCTGTGTTTCTGAGTTTTGAGTCTCTTAGGAGAAGTTGTTGAGGTGAAAGAGGGTATTTTTCTCCATTAAACTCCATTGTTCCAATGAAGGAATACAAATTAGCATTTGGATCTTCACATTTGACAAAACCCTTGAATTCCTTGAAACTAAAATCTAAACGCAAAGACGAAGTTACTTCAAGTCCTTGTTTAAGTTTCAGATTTGTTTCTCCATCAAGATTCATGGTTTCCACATAGCAAATAGCATCTTCATAGCTTGATGAAAGTAGAAGAAGATCCGCAGGAAAAAACTCATCTTTCTCTACCTTCACTATATCTCCAACTTTCAGAATCTTCCATTCTCTATGATCAAATCTCCCATCTCCTTCATGAACTTTAACTTTTCTATTGTTCATTTCAATATCCTAAAGCAGACAGTGAGAAATTATGTGAACTGAATGCAGAGGCAACTCATGATTGATGAACTGAAGAACAAAGACAAGAAATTTCCAAGTACCTGTTTTTTCCGGCGCCAATCTTCGACACCCTCTTTGACCATAGTGACACCGATGACAAAAACCAGAGGAACAATGGCACTGACAGCGGTGTAAGGAGCAAGAGGAGTGAAAGACAAGATGCCAGTAACAAGGAAGTAGAAATTGGCAACTCTTCTGAACTGTTCGAATAAAGACTTGGGAAAAAACGTAGCCAGAGTGTATTTAGTGGTTCTTACGTAATTATCGCAGTAATCTTTAGCTTCAGCTTCTTCGCAATTGGGTTCATTGCAGAAGACGACCCGAGAAAAACCGGGTCCTCCGACATGAGAATGGTCTTGTTTGAAACATGTTTTACCACATTTCAGTGTGTAAATCTTACTCAAAAGTAGCCTCCTTCTTCTCCATCCATTTGGCATTGTCAATTCCTCAAAAGATCTGAAATTTCTTCAGAGGCCCAGCAGCAAAGATTTGGTCTTTCACTCTCTGTCAGACAATATGTGAAGCCAAAGCTCGAATCTTTACTACAGAGAAAAAAAAATGCAGACTTTGAGGAAATCAAAGAACCCTGAAATTAATAATTATAAAACCCAAATTTGAAAATTTACATTGAAAAATAAAAAGACAATAGATACCCAGAAAAAAACATAAATTATTTATAAAAAAGGGAAAATGATTTTGGAAAAGGCAAAAGAAAAAAAAAAGACAATACCTTGTTTGGCAGAACCTCCGAGGAAAAAAGCTGTCAGCAGAGAAGGGCTTCAGACAGAACAACGGAGACTGAATGTGCCTGACCTCGTAATTTGCGAATCCCCGGCCTTGAAACTTTACCCGGAAAGTAAAAATTTTCTCGGAAAATCTGGAGATCAAGTGTCTGAGAGCTCTATGTTTGGCAGAAATATGGGATCAAAGAAGGGTATATGATCTTGTTTTCATTGTTTATTGTCTCAACAAAGCTGATTTTTTTTTTTTTAATTAATGAACCAGAAAAGGGAAAACAGCTTTTTCAGCATTGGTATGACTTCCAGCGACATCTCACATTCTAACTTAAACTTCTTCAAAATCAATTTTTTTGTTTAAAAAAATCCATTTTTCTCCGTTGGGACAAAAAAAAACAGAGAAAAGAAGACGAAGAAGAAAGAAACAGCGACAACATGTCAAGATTGAAACATGTCATAATTTTCTCGGAAAATAACGTTGACGGAGACAAACAACATTAAAATTTCCGGTAAGAAAATCGTAAAGAAGAGAGAGATAAAGAGATGAAAGTGTATGTTTTTTTCCCGAGAAAATGGGAAATTTTGATCATCAATGGTGACACCTCTCGTTCATAGGCGAAGAAGTTTCAGGAAGTAAAAAAAACTTTTTTTGTTATATGGAAACACAAAGCTTAAATGATCTGCAAGTTCCCAATCTGGAAAATTTATTGTCAGATTTTTTTTAATAAGGAAAACAAAAGACAGAAAATAAATTTCTTCTAGAAAACAATAAACATTTCGAGGAACAACCACTCAGATCAGATTCATGCATTCGCTAATTAATTTTCCTTAAAAAATTACCCTTTTACTTTCCTTATTTAAAAATTTTTACTTGTTCAACACTCTCACACAAGTTAAATCATTTTACCAATAATGGGAAAATTCTATTATTTAATACTCTCTCTCAAGGCCTGTTTTTAATTTTTGTAATATATATATTTTTTGTTATAAACCATAAGTGTCACTTATTAAGTGATGCCAGTTTTTCCATAATTTTATATTTTGTAAATAGGATTTTTAATATATCAAAATACAAAACAAAAATGAGAATATGATTAATTAGGTCATTTTTAACAAATGGTATTACCATGGTGATCTATTTAGTCTTAACTTTTTTTCCTGTAACGTTTACAATTTTTAATATAATTTTCTTGCCATTTAATTAAAAATAATATTATATATTTTATTCGAAATGTGAAAGTTCGATAATTTAAATTTTAGATGTTTACATTTCTTCATATTATAATCGTACTTCGTCACCGATTTCTTGCTTGTGTAGGCATTGCCTTATATTTTCTCTATTGACTTTAATGCATGAAAATTCATGTCACCCACTTCCATGGTTTGGTACGTCCCACCATTTAATTGCATGAATATTGCTTGGAATTTATTTATATATGATTCCCGGTTAACGATAACCGGGTAAATTCCATCAAACCGGTCCCACTTAATTACGAGATCCACAAGAAAACCCGGTTCGGCGATGATTAATTGTACAATCATTTTTACAAAAGGTATCAGTCAATCATGTTGGCATAACACATGATAATGGAATTAATCGTACAAAGATAAATTCTTCTTTACAAAAGTCTTAATCTCCACACGTGAAAATTAAAGTGAAGTCTAAAAATATATTTTCATCCAATTTTGAATTTTTACAAGTGGGCGAGGAAATGTACATGATTTATATCAAATAAAGTAAAAGTAAAAGTGTATTTGTTAAATATGAGATTATTTCTATTTAGAATCATTTTAGGATTGTTAAGTATTATATATAGAAATCCAAAGTTAATGTTTCAATCAATAGAAAAATGCATCATAACACTTTCCCTCACCCAAATTCGATATTGGAGCGTGAACATCGTAATCAGATACACAACATCGATATATTTAAATTGGGACGAATTAGACTTTAATACCAAATCAAATATGAATTTGAATCTAATTAATACCAACAATTAATTCAAGAGTATAGGGTTGTCCAATACTATATATAGGAGTTTAAAATTCATGTCATAGGACGGAGACAACATATCATAATACCAATATTTAATCGAACATCATGTAAAAATTGATGCATTTAACATTTTTTTAATTTCATATTTTATCCCAATATTTTGGTAGTAGTTAGAAATATCCGGAGTGTATGGCTTGTAAACCTAATCCAAAATGTTTTACTTAACCTACAAAAAAAATATATGAAAAAAGGATGACATATGAAAAGGCATAAATATCTGATTAAATCCATAATTTATAAATTGAATTTTAAAAATATAATGCAGGACAAAAAAGTTGGTTTTAGGATTTGTATGATTTTTAAAAAAAAATATATATACAAAAGATGCCAGCGGAGTTAGGACAATGATTTAGACAGGTTTAACTATGATTAAACTTTATTGTCCGTAGGATTAGCAAGTGGAAAATATATGCCTTTAGCGTTGTACGGTAACTTTTTGAGATGTTTTCTTCTTGTGTTAGGATATAATTTAATGTAAATCAACTAATCACTGGCCAACTCAAATTATATTTGGTAATAATAATAATATAAATATTAATTTGATTAAATATTATTAAAAATTAGTCAATTAACAGATACTTTCATTGTAGACTTGATTGGACATATATTGTCTTTTCTTATAACAAGTTGATTATTTTATCAAAGATGTGACCAATGGATTAGTTGCACATGCAATTTGCTAATATTATCCTCTTATTATTTTTATTATCATTTTTATTAAGTCTAAGTGTTTATTCCTATCATGAGATGGAATTAGGTTTTATATTATGACTTTGGGTAATGAAAAAAATGGCACAAGGAAATTCTATAGTCTAAGTAATTTCACATGTTTTCTTTTACAGCATATTTCAGTTATTTTATGTACTTTTAAAAAAATAATTGATTTTATGATTCAACGCGTATTTTTTCTAGTATACATTTTCTAAAATAAGTATAATATATCGATGGATATACGCTTTGTACTATTGATTAAATTAATATATATTTAATTAGTTGTTAGGTTGTCAATTTAATTACCACATTAGTTTAGAATATTCTCCATGCAATGACCAAAAACACTACACCAACCTAACCACTTATGCTTTCAACTAAATGTATTATTTGGGATTAATTATTGTACATTCGAAAATTATCGATATGGTAATTGATAAAATGTACAAATCAGATAAATATATAATAAATAAATGTATTTATTTAGTATACAATATATATATGAAATGAATGGTTTGAACAAAATCAATAAATCTCAATCTATTTTTATATTTTTTGGTTTTTATTTAAACTTTACATTGTTTAAAAAGCTATATATATAAAAACAATATTATAGTCTCGTACTAAATTTTGCTTTTATAATAAATACACTCGTTTGGTATTCTATCAAAATACATGCCAATATAATAATCGGACCTTAAGATTTTAATATCAAATATAACAAGACTAGTATTTTTTAGTTAAAAAATATTTGCAACAATGATAACAATACCTTTAGCCAAAACTTATATAGATTTTTTGGTAAAACATCAATAACTATACAAATAATTGGATTTGTACAGGGAATATATTCAAGTGTTCTTTTCCACTAAAAATCGTAACCATGTTTCGTATTTCAATTCATATAATTTGCGTTTCATTGATATTTTCATTTTCATTTTCATGGACAAACCAACTTATCGTTTTTTCTATAAACTTGTTGATTTGTCGCTACCATCATAAACAGTGTAAGACCTTTTACAAGCTCCTTCGATACACTTTGAGTTTCCGAATCAATTCTTCTATACGAAAATATTCGATCTCGACGACGATTCCATTATAATCACAAACAATAACAAGATATAAAGAGGAATATATGAGTTTTGTGTGTGAGAAACGGGTAGATGATGAGTGATTAAATAGAAAATTTTAACACCAATTCTGGACGGATTGCGGACTGAGATTAATATTTCCCGACGAACCGTCCCGAATACGTCTGCAATTTGCGGACTGGCATTGAATCGGTCCGCAAATTGCGGACTGACATTGTATCGGTCCGCAAATTGCGGACTGGCATTGTATCGGTCCGCAAATTGCGGACTGGCATTGAATCGGTCCCCAAACCGTCCGCAATTTGCGGACTGTCATTGAATCAGTCCACAAATTGCGGACCGACATTGAATCGGTCCGCAATTTGCGGACCACCATGGAATTAGTCCCGAATCCGTCCCCAATTACGGACGACTTAGGGACTACTTCGCAGTCTGCAAATTTGCGGACGGATTAGAGACAGATTTATTTTTCCGTTCTTAAGTAGTCTCTAATCCGTCCCTAAATTTAGGGACGGATTACTCAGTCCGCAAATTCAGTCCCGAAATCCGAATTTTCTTGTAGTGAAATGTGAAATTGTAAATCGTTAATAAATAGCAAAATAACCTTTCCAAGTGTTGAAAATTTGAGATCTGATTTTTTTATGTTCATTGGATAAGAACCATATATTATATAATAATTTATAAATAGTAAAAATTTAAATTTATAATAATGTTTAGATAGATTAAACATAGTAGACAATTGCATATAAAACTATTTCAAATTTCCAATCTCTGATATTCAATATAAAAGTCACCCCGTCAAACCTAATTATATTATTTAAACAGTTATAATAAGTGTTTTTTCTTTTTCGGATTATACTTCTAAATATTAACTATTTTCGTTCCTTAAAAATATCACAAATGTGATAGCATTTCATAAAAAATAGTTGTTTAGGGTTTTGGTACAAAATATTGTAGGTACAATTTATATGAATGAAGAAAAAACGAATCCGCTTTATTTCTCAATTATTAGGTGTCTTTAACTTACAAACAAATAAATTGGTTCAATCAAATCAACATGGAAATCTTTATACTTTGACTACGCCATTTAAATTTCTTAGATAATTAGAAATAAATCTTTTATTTTAAAAAATCACAAAAATGTCATATTTATTCGAATTTTGACGTTGCATGTTATCATTGCACTTCGGACACCATCGTCGATTACAATAACCTTCTTTTTAAAATATTATCCATTTCAACTACACCTTGGGCCGACTTTTTGGAATAATAAGACATCAATAAAAATTACTTATAGTTTTCTAATATTTTCAGTAAATAACTACTAAAACAAAAATAAATAAATATAAAATCAGGTAAAAATGATTTCCCATATAAATGAATTATTAACAATTTTTATTTTTTATACATTTTTTAATATTATAGACCTGAAAATCCATTATATATAGTTTATAATTTGAGATTCAATATTTTGAATATTATCTAGAAGATGAAGTTTATACCTAAAATAAAATAACATTCTTCATAATCATTCGGCCATTAAACTAACATATCAAATTGTTTTTTTTTTTGTCTTATTCGACTAATTAAGAAATAATCTATGTAATTTGGCTCAGGAAGCTGAAATCAATGCAGCAATTTGTCCCCATTCTGTTTAAAATTTTATATTTATAAATGACAAAAAAACATAATAAAAATAAATAATTTTAAATTTATTCATCAGAAACACTTGTCCGAATCTAACTTGCACAGAGGCTTTGTCAGACTGGAAAGCGACCAATGGCTGAGATTCAAAGGCATGTGACAAAAAATAATAAAAAACATCATTTTAGTTTCTTTTTTTTGAAGAAAAGAAATGCTTTATTAATTTCCTTTATTTACTTCCGTACCGAATCAAAATTTCCCTGTTTTTTTTCTTATTTAATTCGTCTATATAATATAACGTTTTAAAATATGCAAGTTTCGTCACTAGTTAGTTGCTTAATCGAAATAATAAAATAATATTTTTAATATTTTTATGTACTGGTTGATTCTAAAGATAATACCAAATAGCTTATCCATATCAATAAGTACTTTAAAAATAGAAGATTTTTGTTTAGCTAAAAAAGTTTTAATTGTCCATAAAGGAATAAAAGGGTATTTTGATAATTTTATTTAAAATTTATCAAAACATAAAAATAATAATGCAACATAATTTAGATTTTTAACATCAATGTTTCGATGCTTTTTCGACGACTGCGACTCGGTAAACCAACCGAGTCAACCGAGTCAAGTTTTGCCTGTCTCGCTCTCTCGTCGTCTTCCTCTGTACATCCCATTGCTAGTTTTTTTATTCTGGGTTTGATTCTGTCTATGCCAATCTCAGGGATTGGGAATATGTACAATGCATACACAAACTCAGTTTTATGGTCGATTAGAAGTAGAGGGTCTCAAGATTTACTCCTACTTGCTCCCTGAGAGATCTGAAAGATGCCAATTTGCGGTATCATCTTCATCGTCGACATGTTGTTTTGCTAGTTCTTGTCCGTACTGTTGTTGTTCTTCAACCGTCATCTTCTTCCTTTGTTAAGCCTAAGGTATCGATAAACCCTAGATTTTTGCTTTATGGGTTAATGCAATCCACTCTCATACCGGATTTTTTCTCGGTTTCTTGTTTGTGATGTCGATGAACATTGTTGTGAGGTTTCTTGTTCTAGCAAAAATACTGTGTTGACGGATAAGGATTCGGGATTTTAGGTTTAGGGTTCCAGAAGAACCATATAGAGCAATTGGAGCTTGGTTTTTAGAGTGGAAGACAAAAAGAGCATGAAGAATTGTCAAATATGGTATGTTCTAACTAATCCCAAAACTAAGTCTATTCCATATATATCCAAATTTCGTGTAATCTATGTGAAATAATTTATCATGACACTTCTTTCACGTCCATTTTTGGATCTGGGGTGTAAAAGTCGCAATTGGAAGCCTAAAATCGGTATATTCGAATCGGAACGAATCTACCTCTGATATCATGTCCAAATTTTATGTCCTAAACACAGCCGATACTGATGTGGACAACTTATCATAAAGAGAATGGTGTTGAATGTTGTAAGGGCAGTGCGAAGAGGGTTGAAATTGAAGAAAGAAGTGATGGTGGAAATGAGAGATCTACCCAGAAAGAGTATATCAGGGAAACATGAGAACAGAGGAGTTTAAAGTAGGAGATAGTTATGAATGCCAATATTGTGGGAGGAGAAAGGAAAGTTGTCAGTCAGGTAATGAATCAAGAGGAGAATCATATAGAAAGAATGAAGAAGGATCATCATACCATTCACTTCTCATCTTCAAGAGAGTTTGAGAGTGAAGATTCAGGACTTGGGTGTGTGATATTATCATGTAAACGAAAAGAAATCAGATAATAAGCTTGTTGAAGTATCAACCAAAGGATCACGATACAGTCTCTTAGTTCTAAGTGATGCTGAATGGAAAACTGATGAGAAAAGTTTTCAGCAACTGAATCAAATGTCAGGAACTTCTTACAATGACGAGGAAAGAGCTTCCAAGATTCTGAGACGGTATGAATATAGCAGTAGACGAGGGAAGATACTGATATACTATTTTGGGAGAGGCTTTAAGTTCAGAATCATCTTTGTCTCCAGCTTCCCGAAATAGAAATAGGCAGGAAAATCTGGATTCAGAAGAGATTCACAGTTCATAAGTAATGCGGATTCCTCCTTCATCTCAATTAACAAACAGAGAGCGCAGTTATCAGATTGGTGCAAGTCAAGATGTCTCCTTTGAGACTTCGGAAAGTGGTTATGGTGAAGTCCATGAAAATCCAGAGGCAGGAGGTCTTATAAAAGTAGGATTTGTTGGAGAACTAATGAGATTTGCCGCACATGAAGATGCTCTGGGTTCAGCTCAACTGTTGGAACAGTCCTTATTTGGGAGTTTGTGGATAAGGCTAAGCATGAAGCTTCAAGTTCAGAGGTTACAGAACTCTACTCAGGGAACTTTACAAGCAGGATCGACGGCAGGTCCTTGTGGAGTATCGTCGACGATATTGCTCCGTTTAGGAGAGGCCCCAACCGTCAGACATACCACAGACGTCAGTTCATCGGGTCCATGTTAGGTTCTCACATCGGCTATCTATGAGAATAGTTGATTCCTCCAATAAGTTGGTCTTTGGTGGTGTGAGTCCATGGGCTTTGGAGATTGGTTTGGATTTATTACGGGATGAATTCTTATCAATTGGTATTAGAGCAGTTCGATCCGTATGCGCCTCATGGTGTCTGGAAGGAGCGACCTGGTAGGGCCCAAAGTGGGCAATCCAGAGTGGGCCGTCAGCATAGGGACAACGATACTGAAAGGGGCGACCCGGGTAAGGAGCGACCTGGGGGCCAGAGTGGGCTAACCGGAATGGGCCGTCAGTGCCGTGGATGTCGCATCTCTAACGGAATAGTTGGTGTCTTATAAGTCAATGATCTTTGTCCCTCCAATAAGCTGGCTTTTGAGCCCATGGACTTTAGGGATTGGTTTCGACCTATTATGAGATGGGTTCTTATCTGTCCATTCCATCAAAGGGCATTCTCAAATCAAAAAGTGCAGAAGCAATGCAGCAAATCTTCATGATTCGAAGAAAGACAAGAATCCAGATCCTCCTCCGGATTCTCATCATCACCATTACCATCCTCTGAAACTCCTCAACAAGATGCACCACATCCTTTATTTCTTCTGTCTGTAGAAGGAGTTCATAGTGATGGAGACTCCTTACCAGACAACCTCGTTGAGATTTGGTAAAGGTTTATGATTACCATCTAATTATGTTGGAATGTGATTATCACAAATCTGCATTTAATTGATATATCTTTGCCTTTTGCCAAACAGGTAGAAGCAATGTAGGAATCAGATGAAGACTGGATCTCTTCCACCTAACTCTTACTATTGCACCAAACCTTTTTTTATGCTTCAAAGAAATCCCAATTTCTTTCAGCTTTATATGATCCACCCTTTGTCACCAATGGCTTCCATCACTTACACCAATGGCTTCCTTCACTTTGCCTCTCTTACTTTTTTCTTTTCTCTTCTCTTCTCCTTTTACTGCCATTGCTCAATCACCGGCTGCTTCACCACCGTCCGTGACTACCTCTCCGCCTCCCACAACCTCCACAGCTCCACCTCCCACCACCACCTCTCCACCAGTTACAGCTCCACCTCCCACCACAACGACTCCACCAGTTACAGCTCCACCTCCCACCACGACTCCTCCAGCTTTACCACCGGTTACAGCTACGCCTCCACCAGTACCTACTCCTACAGCACCACCGGCTCCAAAAGTTGCACCTGTAAGTAGCCCAGCTACTCCACCTCCACAACCACCACAGAGTCCTCCGGTTGCAGCTCCATCACAGCCACCACCGCCTCCTGCTCCTACATCACCTCCACCTGCACCTGCTTCTCCTCCTCCTGCACCTGCATCACCTCCTCCTGCACCTGCATCACCGCCTCCTGCACCTGCATCACCGCCTCCAGCACAGGCGCCTGCACCGATAAGCTTGCCACCGGCTACAGCACCAGCTCCTGCTCCCGCTAAGCACAAGAAGAGAAAGCATAAACACAAAAGGCATCACCATGCCCCAGCTCCTGCCCCAAAACCTCCCAGCCCTCCATCACCTCCGGTTCTAACAGATACAACACAGGACACAGTGCCAGCACCAGCTCCATCTCAGGATCAGGTTTGATTTCTTACATTAACTGAAGAAAAAGTTCAAAAGAACTATATTGCTCATTGAACTGCAAGAAGATATGAAGTTAATTACCAATTTCATGCAGTAAATGTTTTGGATTTTAACCATTTTAACCATTCTCCCATATCTTGGCTTTCAGAATGAAGGAAATTCCCTGCAGCAGCTTGGAGGAAGAGTAAGAATATGTCTAAATATGGGAATTGGAATTCTCATTCTGCTGGCAATGATGGGCTAAAGATTTCTAGTTAATTGTATGCACTTCAAATATCATCACATTTTTCCAATATGTATACCTTCCATTATACCAATTCCAATAATATAATTTTTTGCATTCTTTTAAAATAGTTTCACAGTCTGTATTACAAAAAAAAAAAAAAAAAACTGAAGGGTGTCTGTCATTCACTCAAATCCTTTGAAGTGTCACGGAAATCATACTCAACAATGAGGCCAAGGTTGTCAACTAATTTGTGATGCCGGAGACATCCTCCACACTGCCAAAATCATAATCATCATTTGATTACCAAACATGAAGCCCATCTGTTCATACAATGCCAATGCATTGAATACTTCAACAGTCATCAATGGATTGAATGAATGAATACCTGAACAAACACAAGCCCTCTTTCATAAGCCAATCGATTAACCAATCGATTCGTCCTTTCTCCACATGAATTACAAGTGAATTGCACAAGTAAGCTTCTTCTTGGTAGTTTGATATTGGTCGAAGCAATTTTCCCCTGAATGTTTCAGACAAAATCACCAGAAAGCATGACCTAAAGTTTAGAATAATCAATCAAATTCCCAATACCTCATTGGAATCATCTGATTCCTCTTCTGGGTTTGATTCGGAATCACCGTTGAGCGACATGGAAACAGTGAATGCTCGATTCTTTTGCTTGGGTGCTAATGCTGACAGACGAACAGTTCTCAGGCTGAAGAAGTGGCAAAGGAAACAAGATCAGTTCACAAAAAAAACCGATTTTTTTTAGAAAGATGGAAGATTGAGATGAACCCTATGAAAGAAACTTCAGACAAAAAAGACCCATGAAATAATCAGTTATTTTTTCCCCCATTCGAGACCTGGGTAGTTCCGAGCTAGGGTTTTGCCTCGAAGCCGGAAAAAGCGGTTTGTAGAACTGAGTAGATAACCAAAAATTGACTGGCTTTATACAGCGGTTCTCCGGTGAAGAAGTCAAAGCAATTGCCGGATAATAACCACCGACCGTCGTCGTCATCGCCGCCGCCGCCGCCATTTTTGGTGTCATTGTGTCACAAATGAAGCTTACTCTCAGTAAATCATAACTTAAAGCAGAAGAACGTCAACCGTTGATTTTATCGGCTGCAGATCTCTCAACGTCTCCGATCGTGCCACGTCATACTGATCCAAAATCTCTTGTTTATTTTCGGTATGAAAAAAAATCAAACTTTATTTATTTCTGTTACATCAATTTCTTTACAATACCAATGATCTTATAAGATTCTTGATCAGAAAAATATGATTGATAAAAAAAATTAACAATTTTTCATTCCCTTTGGTTGTTCTTCTTTTTCGGATCGATCAATCTTCATCATCGATTTCTCTGAAAGGAAGTGGCACTGTCTTCACAGCTCGAAACTTCCCTGTATTATTTAGATGTTCATTCTCCAATCTGTATTAATCACTTGAATCAGTTCTATGAACACATTCATAGAAAAAAAAGTTTTTTTTATGGGTATCAAAAATTACCTGAAGAAGTTCCATAATCCTCTCCTAATGACTTCAAGAGCAGCCAAGAACAGTGTTGTCACTCTGTAATCCACGTGCTCAAAGTTAGAGTGAAGGACTGTTTGAAGCCACGCCAATCGCAAAATGAGATTCAAAACCTGAAAAAATCCACAAGAAGATCAGAAAACTTTGAGAAAATTCACGTAAGAAATATTAAATATGAGTTTAGACCTAATTAATCTGAAAAACTAGCTCGAGGAGGAGTTAGTTCAAGAGTTTAGGTTGCCCAACAGCATATATATATATATATATATATAAATAAGAACAAGGTCCATATACTTAGCTGATGTGGGACAATAAATCACAACACTGTCCCTCACGTGTTCAGGCTCGATCGTGGAGCGTGAACACAATCGGGACCTAACATCGATATACTTAAATCAGAACGAAGTTGACTCTATACCATATCAAATATGAGTTTGGACCTAACTAATCTCAAAAGTTAGCTCAAGATTTTAGGTTTGCCTAACACTATATATGAGACCAAGTTCCATGTCTTAGCCGATGTGGAACAATACATCACAACACTCCCCTCGCGCTCAGGCTTGGTCTTGGAGCGTGAACACAATCGGTATACTCAAATCAGGACGAACCTGGCTTTGGTACATGTCAAATATGGACTTGGACCTAATTAATTTCAAAAACTAATTCAAGAGTTTAGAGTTGTCCAAAACCATATATATATATATGTGAGTCTATTACCTTAATCGATGTAAGACAATGCATCACAACAGATGTTGTTCATAGCGTAGAGGCAGACTGTATTTTGATTAAGGGTGGGATTTAAGGATTGATTAGGATAAAGGAGATTAGGGTTAGGGTTATACCATAGAGAAGTAGTAAAAGAAGTTATGACGAAGCATGAGTTCATTCCTTAGCCAAGGGTTCTTGGAGTTAAGTTGAAGCAAACCCCAGTCTTTGACAAAGTCCCAATACAACTGATATACAGTTGCAGCACTTGACATAACCACCATAAGACTGAGCCAACCGACACTTCTCTCATTCTCGTACGCCACTTTGGATCCTGCGGCCAACATGGCTGACACGTACTTTCCTAGGTTCACGAGGTGGCTTGTTTCACCTTCATCAATCCACCTTCGAGCACACTGAAGATAATGCGTTCAAATGTCAGACCTAACTTGATAAAGAAGGAAAAGTAACTTGTGGAAGAAGAAAGAAGGAAGATTGATACCTGCATTGCTCTCCAGTAATATGGGAAGAAGGAAACTGCATAAGCAAGATCTTTAAAGTATATGGCTTTCATGCAATAACCATAGTCTTGTTTTCTGTAGCTACCAGTTATATAGTAACAGGCGATGTATTCTAGGTTTCGAAGCATGGGGATCTGTGAGATAAATCATTGATAAATAATCAGAATTTGATTGAATTTATTGTAAACAAAAACAAAAGAAAAAGAAAAACCCTACCTGGCTGCAAAGTTGATCAGCCATGAAGAAATCAAGCATGGAAACCTTGTAAAGAGGTGATAGAACTATGTTTCTGATGACAGAAATAAACCGAAAACGGCTTGATTTGTAGAAAATATTTAAGGGACAAACTAGGAGTATCAAGAAGATCTGCATAAACAGAAAAAGTTTAGAGAATTAGGTTAAGATTAATAAACGAAGAAACGATTAGGGTTTCTACAGGAAAAGGTGTGTTTGTTTTACCAGTAACAGAAGGCCTGGGATTACTTGAACTTGACTGTAAAAGTACCCTTTTGAGAGAAGTAACAGATGAATAAACATAACACCGAACACCACTGTCATTGAGACAGAACAGATCAAGAAAACATCTCTGTACTTGAGCTCTTTTGCAGGTCCAAGTTCAAATATGAAACTGTAATTGACACGTGCTTTTCGCCACATGAAGATATTACAACCATATAGAAATATATGGAGAAACAAGAGCCCGAACATACTGTAAAACCATAATGAAGATTTAGTTAGTTTAATCCTTTAGATTAATGTAATCATAAAGTGGATTATCAGATGTTTAACTTGCCTAAGTACAGGATATGCAGTTTCCATGTAGAGTGTATTGTCAGAGTGTAGTCTGTAGATTCCAAAGAGATGAGCCATGATTATGTATCCGACAAGAAGGGCGAGGAAGCAGCCAGTGAAAAGTCCTGATGAGATTAAAGTTTTAATCTTTTCTTAAGATTAATCAAACCCATTTAATCTTTGATTTAAAAATAAAAAATTGAGATCATATTACCAATGAAGAATGTTACAGTGTGTGAATCTTTACGCTGGTGGGGTTTCAGATATTTCATTGCCTTGATGCGATCTTCATGTGCAAAGTGCTTGATGAATAATTCTTCAACTTTGTCTGAAAGATATATAACCTGTCGTTTTCAAGACCAATCAGCCAACAAAACAAAAGAAGAAAAGTAGAAACAAGAGGTTCTCATTGGTCGTCTCCTGTTTACAAAGTTTGGTAATCGATTTTCCGCTTGCACCAAGTGAAGAAACAATGGACACTTGATTTTGTCGGAGAATTATGTCAAATATGAGTTTATGTCTAACTAATCTCACAAATTAGCTCAAAAGTTTAGGGTTGTCCAGACCATATATGAGAGTCTAAAATTCATGTTCTAGTCTATGTGAGATAACTTATCACAACACCTCATCTAACAGTCCACGTTGGCTCAGAGAGCGTGGATATCGCAATCAGGGTCCAACATTGGTATATTCAAATCGAGATGAACATTGCTCTGATATCATGTCAAATATGGGTTTGGGCCTCACTAATGCCAAAATCTAGAAGAGTTTAGATTTGCCCATTACTATTTATAGTAATTAGGTTGGGTTCAACCCGACCTATTTAATAATGGATTTTCACGTTGGATTCAACCCGATCTATTTAATAATAAGTTATATAGGTCGGGTTAAACGAAATTATTTATAAAATTAACATTTTGTATATATGTTATTATGATTTAACATTTATGATATATATACATTAGATATTATGATTAATGTTTCAATATTCAAAACAATAATTTGTGAAACCGATTTCACTCAATTTTAACCCAATTTCATTCAATTTTGACTATATTTCACCTAATTTCATAAAATTTTAACTCGATTTCACCTTATTTTACCTGATTTCATACAATGTTATTGAATTTCAACTCGGTAAAATTGGATGAAATTGGGTGAAATCGAGTCAAAATTGGTGAAATCGGGTTAAAATTCAGTGAAATGAGATAAAAATCGAGTTAAATTTGGGTTAAAATTGGGTGATATTCAGTGAAATCGGGTTGAAATTCGGTGAAATGGAGTTAAAATTGGGCGAGATCGGGTTGAAATTGAAATCGAGCTAAAATCGGGTTGAAATTGGATGACATTGAGTTAAAATTGGTTGAAATCGGGTTGGATGAAATCGAGTTAAAATTAGGTGAAATTGGGTTAAAATTCGGTGAAATCGAGCTAAAATCGGGTTGAAATTGGATGACATTGAGTTAAAATTGGTTGAAATCGGGTTAAAATTCGGTGAAATCGAGCTAAAATCGGGTTGAAATTGGGTGACATTGAGTTAAAATTGGTTGAAATCGGGTTGGATTTCGGTGAAATCGGGTGAAATCGAGTTAAAATTGGGTGAAATTGGGTTGAGATTCTGTGAAGTCGAGTTAAAATTAGGTGAAATTGAGTTAAAAATTAGTGAAATCGAGTTACAATTGGGTGAAATTGGGTTGAAATTAGGTGAAATTGAATAATTATGTGAAATCGGATTGAAATTCGGGGAAAATTGAATGAAATCGAGTTAAAATTGAGTGAAATCTATTGTATATTCGTGAAATTGTGTTAAAATTGGATTAAAATTAAGCTAAAAATCGGGTAAAATATGAATCAAAATCGGGTATTCAGAACGACGCTGAGAGAAGTAAAGTATATATGAGTTAATGGGTTAAATGGATTAAACCCATTAAAATTAATCTAATTCGGTTTTTATATACCCAATTAACCCATATAATCTTATACACATTTAACACAAACTCGTGTATATTTTAAATGGGTTAGGTTAGATTAAACCATCAAATTCAATCCAAATTGACATTAATAGAAGTCCAAAGTTCATGTCCTAACCGACATGAAAACTTATCATAACAGTACAACATCGATATATTAAAATCGGGACAAAACTTACTGATATCATGTCAAATATAAATTTGGTCCTAACTAATCCTAAAATCTAACTCAAGAATTTAAAGATACCCAATATAATATATAGGAGTTCAGAGTACAATATATAAGAGTTCAAAGTTCTATTAGTCTAACCGATGTGATGTGAGACAAACTATGAAGAAAAAAACAATGTCCACTTAGATTTTGTCTGAGAATTATGAACCAAAGAAGAAATAGTTAAAACATTACCTTGTCTGAACTATTGAAGTATGAACTCTCCACCACTCTGAAATAAATGGGAAGAATTTGTTTCCCCGTTACCTATATGAATCAAAAAGGGTTATTTTTTTAAATACGAAAATCTTTTAATGATTATGAATTAAGACTTATTATACCTTGTCCAACTTTTTCAAGATCTTCATGAAAGCTAAGTTGTTCAAATTTCGGTACGTTTTGAGATAATTTAGCCCTTTATGAAGTTCGATCAAAGCTTTCTTTATCATCTTCTCGCCATGATGTAAGTTTTTCTTATTTATATCACATTTGGTTGATGATTGCTTAACCAAATCTTCTTTGATCAAATAACAAATGGCCGAAATCCCAATTGAAGGCTTTGTAATTGGAATCTTTAACTTGAAATTCTTGCCTTGACAACTGAAAACTTGTCCAGATTTCATCTTTACAGATTCATCTATTTCCACTTCTTCTGTCACATTAGTCTCCAAGTCCTCTTCAACTTCTTCTTCTTCTCTGCTCTTTACACACCCCTCTGCAATATATAATACAGATTGTATTATAAATGTTAAATGATAAAACTATATATACAAAATGTTAATTATATGAATAAACTCGATTAAAATCTGTTTAATTCGTTTAACTCCTTTAACCCGACCTATATAACCTATTATTACATAGATCGGGTTGAACCCAACCCAATTATATTATAAAACCCACTTTAGAACCATTTTTAGGGTTAGGGTTAGGGTTATGTTTTTCTGGTCTTACCGCAAGAGAGAGTGCATAAGATGGATTCTTCTTCATTCGATTCATTCGAAGAAGCTGCTTTGGATCGTTGCTGTTTCAAAGTATCTTTGATAGTCATGAGTACCTTCAACTGAATCTTCAAGCATTCACCTCTCTCCATCAACTCTTTCTCTTTAGTCTTATAGAATTGATTCACTTTGTTTAACTGTTCATCCATACATACGAAGAACTCTTTCATGGCGTCCATATCAGCAAAGTTCTCCAGCAGTTCAGTCTCGTACACGAAACCCTTACTTCCAGAAGAAGTAACTTTCTTATGAACCTAATACAAATAGTAAATTCACCAGCATTACTCGTGGAAGTGATAACAGTAAGGAAAAGAATAGTATTTACCAATGGTAGAGAGATTAGTTACTTCAATGGCTCCATGATGTTCCCTACGTTGAATCCCAAAAAAGGAAAGATTTAGCAATGGAGATGTGATGGTTTTGACCAGACAAGTTTCAGTTTCAGTTTCAGTTTCAGACAAGTGAATGTTCTTGAGGTATTTTGTCAACTGAGAGTAATCCAAAAAGGCATATTTCCATTCGGGTATAAGTTGATCTTCAAATTGCTTTGAGAATTTCACCATAGCTTCAAGCTAAGAACCCTAAAAATGCAGGAAGAAGAAGAAGAAGAAAATGGTGTCATTGAGAGTGAAGGAGAAGAGGGTATTTATGGGTGGAAAAAGGGCAAAAACCATAGAGAATATAATGACTGATTTTTGCATTTTACTGATGCCTCATCAACCACATTCTGAAATATCCTTACTAATTTATCCTATGCTTCTTCCACTTAGGAGCAAAACAAAAGAGGGAAAAAGGTATCTTGTCTCATGTGTGGGACCCAATCATCGCCGGAAAATATTCTCCGGCTGATGATAACCAGATGCCGGGGGCTTTCTTATCGAGATTTTTTTATGAATGAAGCTTTTGAAGAGAATGCTTAGGATTCAAGGCAACTATCAACCACCCTTGTATTTTTGTGAGTTTTTGTGTAAAGTTGTGGTGGATAGTTTCCAAGAATTTGTTTTTTTTTTCAATTTATGAAAATTCTTTTTTTTTATTGTGAAATTATAAAATTAGTATGTATTTATGGTTTAAGAGACGCAACAAATATAATTTTATAATTTTAAGTGTTAAATAAATTCTATATATGGATAAAAAAATTTTAAAGTGAAGATTTTTTTTATTTTAAAAATAAACTCCAATCGAGAATTGTAATCGGTGCAATAATTTTATTCAATATAAAATTTAATAAAACTATATAAAATCGTAAATTTCGTATATTCGTTTATATACTAAAATTCAATAAATTAAAAATGAATTTGATTACATCTGAACTAAATCAAATAAATTTCTTGATGAAACATCAATATTCTTATAATTTGGACATTCAACAAAAATGTGATTGAATTGTATGGTCTAAAAATAAATACAATAGTAAGCCAAAGTTTATTATTCACAAATTTGGATGAAAGTGGATTTAAATAGGTTTTAATTAGGTTTTTAGAGAATTATAAGATAAAATTAATTTTTATTAGACCGATTTTCACTGTTTTTTATATAGAAAAAACAAAAACAAAAATTCCGGTCAATTTATAACGATTTCTCATTTTATAAGTGTAATATTAAACCAACCCTAACAAAATATACAATCCAGTTAATTTATTGAAAAGTGATTATTTGATCGTTAATATTTTATCTAGATAGATTACACTCCTATATTTTAATAACTATGATATAAGAGATCATATTTTGAAGAAAAAACATTTAAAAGATTATATTAAAAAAGCCACAATACAAATATTTTATATTTCCTAATAATATTTTTCTTTTTTATAGATAAAAAAACGTATACATTTTTAGATATAAAAAAAACTTTGTGAGGATAAGAATATTTGTAACATGTTTTTATCTTTGTATGTTTAATATAATGAAAAAATAGTATTCACAAGAGAGGAATTTTCAGAGCACATGATGCTTACGAGCTTTATGCACACGGTTTCACTAAGTGTGTTCGTCCACCTATTTCGAATGGTTAATATTGAAAGTGCATCATATGTATATATATATAATTGGTATTCCTTGTAATTGTAAATATGATTTGGATAAAAATAATATAATATATAATTGTTAAGATATGAATTGATAACTTTTTATACATTATTTGTATAAATCTGATTTTTTAATAAAATTTTCGGGTAAATTAGATCTAAATTTATTTATTATAATACTAAAGTTTACTTTAAATATAATATATCTTGGTTTAAATGTTTTGGATTAAATATTTATTTATAATGTCATATTAAATATACATTAAACTTTAAAGTAATTTTAAAGTTAAGTTGTCACTTACTACTTACTAATTGATTTATAGAAATATTTATTTATAAAATTTTAAAGTAATATAAATTAAAACTAAAATCAAATATATGGAAAATAAATTATAAATCACATGATTTTTTTATAGCTTAAGTTATGGAAAAATATGAAGTGATTTTCTCTATTCAGAAATAAATGTGTTGCCTCTAACACTTCATCCCGAAACTACCACGGGATTAGAAATATCCACCATCACCTCCGAAACATCACTCAAACACATTTATAAAACAAAATATATGAATTATTTTAAAATAAGAATGGTCCGGACCAAATAGTAAAACAAATACGTAAAGATCATAATCACGATAAATGAATAAATGAATACGAAATGCAAAATAAAACTTATCGAGACCTCGTGCACGCCTCTTCCATCAGTCCGCTATGAGCCTTCATGTTGCTGTTCAACCTCATTACTTTTTCTCCTCGCCATATCCTGTCCATCCACGATAGCCCACAAATACGGTGAGTACAAAATACGCACTCAGTGAGATCAATACGTATACGTACTATGTGCCATGTATTCTCCCGCTCGAACTGAATATCATTAAATAACATACATCCAAAGTCTAAACTAAAGATATACAGATAACTCTACCCAACCCGACTGAGTATCCAAAGTCTAAGACTAGTACCACACTGGATCATAACACATAGAGTCCACACGACTCTAGCTCGGGCATATGCTCGCAAAGCCCAAAAGACCCCAACACACTGAAAATCTCGCAAGGTGTCACAACGTACCCCAACTATCAGTACAATACAACGCTCTGTCGCTCGAAAGGTTACCATAACCCCAAGACGGTATGACGCTGGCAGATCCACTAATCTGACTAACTCGACGCTCCGTCGCTCGAAAGGTTACCACAACCCCAACACGGTACGACGCCGACAGATCCATTGACAATACAAGAAAATTCGGATTTCGAGACTGAATTTGCGGACTGAGTAATCTGTCCCTAAATTTAGGGACGAATTATAGACTACTTAAGGACGGAAAAATAAATCCGTCCCTAATCCGTCCGCAAATTTGCAGACCGCACAGTAGTCCCTAAGTCGTCCGTAATTCGGGACGGATTCGGGACTAATTCCATGGTGGTCCACATATTGCGGACCGATTCAATGCCAGTCCGCAATTTGCGGATGGTTTGGGGACGATCTGATAGTCTGTCCAGAAAATCCAGACGGATACACAAACCGTCCGCAAATTTCGGACGTATTTGGGACGGTTCATCGGGAAATATTAATCTCAGTCCGCAATCCGTCTAGAATCGGTCATAAAATTTTCTATTTAATCACTCATCATCTACCCGTTTCTCATACACAAAACTCATATTTTTCTCTTTATATCTTGTTATTGTTTGTGATTATAATGGCATCGTCGTCGAGATCGAATATTTTCGTTTCGAGACAGTGGATGTATAGAAGAATTGATCCGGAAACTCAAAGTGTATCGAAGGAGTTTGTAGAAGGCCTTACACAGTTTATGACGGTGGCAACAAATCAACAAGTTTATAGAGAAAACGGTAAGTTGGTTTATCCATGTGTAAAATGCAAAAATGAAAAATTCGTTAATGAGAAAACCGTTTGGAATCATCTCTATTTAAGAGGGTTTACTCCAAATTATTTTATTTGGTTATCTCATGGAGAGAATTTTGCACCACGACCTAGTAATGTTGTGGAAAATTTTAGTAGGGGTATTGTAAATCATGAACTGTCTTTAACTTTTCAAGATGTAGAAAACCCTTATGTAGAAATGGTGCAAAATGCGTTCGTCGAAAGAAACGAATATGAAAATATTGAATAAGATCCGAATGAAGAAGCAACAACTTTTTTAGAAATGTTAGAAAGTGCTAGGCATCCACTCTATGATGGTTGTAAAAGTGGTCTATCACGGTTGTCTTTATCTGCACGGTTGATGAATTTGAAGATAGAAAATAATCTTTCTCAGAATTGCATGTATTCTATATCGCAATTAGTAAGAGATTATTTGCCCGAAGATAATAATGCAGTCGAGTCATATTATGAAACAAAGAAAATGATGAGATCATTGGGTTTATTACCATATCAAAATATTGATGTTTGCCAAGACAACTGTATGATTTTCTGGAAAGAAAATTCGGACTTGATCAATTATCGATTTTGTGGAAAAGATCGATTTTATTTGACAAGAAATGGAAAATTTGTTTCGTTTCGTTGTATGTGGTATTTACCAATTACAGACAGGATAAACAGATTGTATCAATCGGAGAAGACCACAAGCGACATGAGATGGCATGCCGAGCATTCAAGTCCTGACGGAGAAATGTGTCATCCCTCAGATGGCGAGGCGTGGAAACACTTTAACAAGGTATATCCTGATTTTGCAGCTGAGAGTCGAAATGTTTATTTAGGCCTTTGCACTGATGGTTTTAATCCATTCGGGATGTCTGGGAGAAATTATTCGTTGTGGCCAGTTATTATGACACCGTATAATTTACCACCAGATATGTGCATGAAGCGTGAGTTTTTGTTCTTAACTATATTGATTCCCGGGCCTAATCATCCGAAAATAAGTTTGGATATATTTCTTCAACCACTAATTGAAGAATTGAATGAATTATGGAAAGGAGTTCCAGCGTATGATGTTTCGAGACGGCAAAATTTTATATTACGAGGTGCTCTTATGTGGACAATAAGTGATTTTCCAGCTTATAGTATGTTATCTCGATCAACGCATGATCGATTGGAAACAGATGCTTTTCAGTTGAAGTATGGACGAAAGACGAGTTGGTTTGATTGTCATCGCCGGTTTCTTCCTTCTGATGATACATTACGACGCAACAAGAGGAATTTATGAATCCGAATATATTTCCGATTGGATCGGCACAATATATGGCGTATGCATTCTATCAGTAGATGCCACCGCCGGTCGAACCGATGATACATCACGAGCCTCCGATACATCAGGAACCAACAGTTGAAGAGCTTTTAGCAACGGATGAGGAAAGACGCAAACTTCCTCGTATAGATCCGGATGCAAAATCCGATGAACTTTGGTACAAACTAACTTTATTAATTTTGTAACTAATTAAGTATCGAGTTTTAATTTACTTTTATTTTTAGGTTTGGGCGTAATCAGCTTAATCGTCATATCACAATGATAATGAAAGCTGATTATGATCGTCTATGTTATAACTGGACGCGAACCAATCCCGAAATAAAGGAAAAATGGTGGAAAGCTTTCGTGGTATATTTTTTTTAAAAATACATTTCATTATAAATTTTAAAATTAAATATAATATTTAAATAAATAATTAAATCATTATTTTTCAGCAAAAATTTTATTGGAATCCCGCAATAACCGGACTAGTAAAATCCGAATTTCAAAAGCATGCAGCACAACGACTGAAAAATCTTGTATACGACACGAAAAAGGAGTATGATGAAAAACATATCAAACCCGTTTGGATCCGTGATAATGTCTGGGAAGAGCTGCTTGCCTATTCGGAGACTCCTGAATTTAAGGCGAGAAGTGAGCGCGCTAGTCGATCCCGTCGTTCTAATAGAGCGGGATATGGGTTAAGTGCGCATATTGCTGGTTCCCGCTCTTTCGCGGAGGTTTACGAAGATATGGTAAGATTTAAAATTTTTTAAATTTTTATTACGAGTGACATTTGTTTAATAGGTAAAAATAAAATTTGTTTTAGATGAAAGAGAAAGGATGTGAACCGTTGTACGTGGAATTGTTAGAACGTACACACAAGAAAAAATCCGACGGTTCGTGGGTAGATACAAGGGCGAAACGAATTCATGATGAAGTTGTGAACATGGCCTCGGAATGAGTGTCCCAAATCCCGCCAAGAGAAGATGGGACACAACCGACTCTTTCTCAAGAAGAATACAACGAGATGTATTTCGAGTTAATTTTAGTACATTTTTAAAATAAATTTTTTATAAATAATTTAAATTTAAATTAAATGTCAATATTTTTTGTAGCATATAACACTGTACAAAGGTCGTCTATTTGGTCTTGGAGGAATGTCATCAAAACATGCGAGTTCCTCCAAAGGCAAAGAAAAGGTCGCGAACGAGGAATTACAAAACACAATCTCAGAGATGAAAACACAATTAGAACAACAAAACTCAACTCACTGGTCAGCGCTCTGCAAAGAGAAATTCAACGATCAAGAAGGGAACGTGAGCAGTGGCTCGGAATGGTGAAGGCACACATGTCCACTACCAATTGGGATACGGCCGAAAACAATGATGACGACGACGATAATAATTCGCAATTGCCACCTACTAGTTTGTAAATGGATAATGTAATATTTTATGAACTATTTTAGTATTGTATGAATATTATTTATTTAATTTTAATTTTATTTATTAACCTCGTCCTTGATAGCGGCCCGTCCGGAAATTTTATCTAGTCGTCAGACTTCCCGACGATTTTCGGACTAACTTTACCGTTTGTATTTGCGGACTAACTTTACCGTTTGTATTTGCGGAAGGATTGCGGACGGAAATAAGTTTGCGACATTCGTTTGCGGACCGGGAGCTGCAGTCCTTAATCGGTCCCGAAACTCATTTCTGGACGGATTAGGGACTGTTTCTCAGTCCCGAAACTGTGCATTTCTTGTAGTGTGACCTGACTAACTCGACGCTCCGTCGATCGCAAGGTTACCACAACCCCAACACGGTATGACGCCTGTCCAGATCGTAATGTCGCAATACTAACGTCATCGACCCGATACTTCTCACGTGACAACCCTCACCAACGCGCTCGCACACGCCTTCTTCCGAAGGTTCGAGTGTGAAATCACCCGATCGAGCACATTAACAAGATATTCACTCGGTTTAAACACCGAACACAAATATCGATATTCTCCGACCCCAACACTTGGTCGCACGCCAATTTTCTAGATCATCTGTAGTCATTTATACAACTCATATACTTGTCATCAATTCTCATACGACAAATTTAAGGTTTAATCCAATTCCACTTGTAACGTCTCATTTTTTCCATTATGATCCTATAAATTCTATCTTGATCATGCCTCATTTTAAAAATATAATCTCTTCCATAAATCGATCACAAATCCGAGATTAGGGTGGAGAAAAGCATCACCTTAGCTTCCCGACGATTTGACGATTCTGGCTAATATTGCTAGCAACAACACCGACCAATTTTTTCCTATTATAGATCCATTTAATTCCATAAATTTCCATAATACAATATTCGAATTAAGTGAATAATCACAACGAATTATTTAGAGATTTACCACAATCGCGATTAGAATCCACCCACGAAGAACGCGATGAAAATTGAAGATTCTTCTTCAATTTCTTCTTCCTCTTTTTTTCCTTCTTCTTTCTTTTTCCCCTTTTTTCTTCCTCTCTCTCGGCATCTCTCTCTCTCTCTCTCTTTAGAATAAGCGTGCGTTTTGTTTTTTTTAACCTAAATTTAACAATATATATATATACATATATATACATAAGGGAGTTGGTGATACCGATTTCCCAGGTATCACAATTCTCCCCACTACAAAGGAATTCGTCGTCGAATTCTATATCTCTGATTCTTACGGTAGCTTTTGGATTCAGGAATAGAAGAGTGAATAAAAGAACCATACAACTCATCTCCAAACAACTCGGGATACTCATGTCTCATATCTTCCTCTAATTCCCATGTAGCTCCTTCCATGCTATGATGTTCCCACACAACCTTTATCATCGGAATTTGCTTACGCTTCAACTGTTTCACTTGGTGATCCACAATGCGTATTGAACGTTCTTTATATGTTAAGTCCTTCCTCAAGGTTTTTGGTGGCTCTACAAGTATTTTCTCTAGTACTGATAAACACTAACGCAACAACGATACATGAGACACATCATGTATTCCCTCTAAAGATGAGGGAAGCTCCAATCGATAGGCCACAACTCTAATTCGCTCAATCACTTGAAACGGTCCCGTGAACCGTGGTGATAGCTTGTTCACTCGGCTCCCACCTGATCTCCCTCGCCTCGCTTGAATCCGCAAATACACCATATCTCCAATGTTAAACTCAACATCTTTCCTTTTTAGATCAACATAACTCTTTTGACGATCTTGAGCCATCTTCACTTTCATCTTAACAATTTTTATCTTTTCCATGGTCTCTTCGACAATCTCTACTCCGAAGATAGATCTCTCCCCCACTTCAGTCCAACGCAAGGGTGTACGACATGGTCGCCCATATAATGCTTCATATGGTGGCATCCCAATGTTAGCATGATAACTATTATTGTATGGGAACACAACAAGTGGTAAATTATTCTCCCAACTCCCAGGCCACTCCAACGTACATGCTTGTAATAGATCCTCAAGTGTTCTTATAGTTCTCTCTGATTATCCGTCTGTCTGTGGATGATATGTGGTACTCATACCCAATTTAGTTCCTAACTCTTTTTGAAATGCCTGCCAAATACGTGAGGTGAATCTCCCATCTCGGTCTGACACAATGCTCGATGGAACCCCATGCAACTTCACAATTTGCGCAATATATCCTTGCTAGCTGATTCACATCAAAGTCTTATTTTATCGAAATAAAATGAGCCGATTTAGTTAGTCAATCCAC
Source organism: Gynandropsis gynandra (assembly GCA_036759665.1). Lineage (NCBI taxonomy): Eukaryota > Viridiplantae > Streptophyta > Magnoliopsida > Brassicales > Cleomaceae > Gynandropsis > Gynandropsis gynandra. The sequence continues at coordinate 69,893,690 of CM071860.1, read as the reverse complement.
GACTACCAAAATAGCATCCTTGCCACTTTGCGTCCTTGGAAGACATGTCATGAAATCCATGGTAATATGGTCCCACTTCCATTCGAGAATTCGTAGACTTTGCAATTTCCCACTTAGTATTTGTTGCTTCGATTTGATTAATTGACATGTTGGACATTTTGCTATCCGAATGATGTCCTTTTTATCTCTATCCATCGATAAAGTTGACGAACATTCCAATACAACTTTGTTAACTCCTAACTAGATTAGTGAGCTTTGCTCAAAATCTAATATCTAATCCTTACATCCTTTGGCAGACATACTCTTTACCACTTATCATTATCAGACCATCTTCCATGATCTTGTACAACTTGTACCTTGGATCCAACTGATTATGTTGAATTTTCTATAATCCATCATCAGACAGTTGTGTTAATTAAAATTCTACTTGATAAATCTACAGAATTCAATACTTAAAATCTCACACTCTCTAACTCAGTTTGCATTGTCTCTTGTCTCAAACCACTTATCTGACTAATCAAATCACTAAACTATTGCAATGATGTATCTCAACGCTTTTTTTTTTCAACGTTCCTGCAACGACATTTTTTTCTAGATGGTATGCGATGTCTATCTAGTAATCTGCAACAAACTCAATCCACCTTCTTTGACACAAATTCATATCTAACTACGTGAATATGTACTTCAAACATTTGTATCCTGAACAAATCTATACCTTATCACAATAAGGTATGTCATCCAATTCTCTAACATGAGAACCATATATGTATTTTCTAAATCATGAGCCATCTATTACTATTCATGCTTGCGCATTGTCTCAATAGCCGAACATCACATTATTTTCTTGTATAAGCATCCTAACCTCGTCCTTGATGCATCTATATACATTGTGTATATATTAAACTCAAAAGATTGATTATGTCACACTAACAATGAAGACTAGTTTAGCTTCTTCTTTATGACCACATATACCTCATCCATCGAAAACTTTTTGAGAGTCTATATTTCGATTCTCTAGAATATGCAATTGGAACATATTTACTGGGTCTCCGAAATTAGTAGCTGATTAGCCAACGATGATTTCACGAAACTATGCAGAACACTGGTGTCGAAATCATATGAGTGGGTAACCTTCCATTTTGATCGATTTGAAAATAAACCGAGCTTTTTCTTTTTAGTCTCGTACATTTCTTGATAGTCTCTCATGGTGTATACCTTCAATTGCATGACCTTACAATTTGGTTCTTGCTCTTACCTCTATTTTTCTTGTATATAATTCATTCTCTTACTTGTTAAGCACAACTAGGAATTTAATCTTCAAAATTGTCGCATTATAAGCATCCTACTCCTTTGTCTATCCTTTTCATTGTCTAACATGTTTACTTCCACAGTGATAGAATGAGCACTTAGAATAACTACCATTGAAAATCTGAATCATTCTATACGATCATGTCTCCTTCAAACTTGTTGGACGACTTATGTTTCCTTTTTGCATTTGAAAACTTTAAGATGTCATCCTCGATTATTCCTTTCTCTACTAAGTTAGCTTCTATAGTATCTCGGCAATGATTCGTACCTGATCATTTTAATCTTTCATTTGAATTTTTGGATGCATTCCTTAACAACATGTGTTGACCATGCATAAGTGTAGGAACGCAAACTCCATCGCTCCACACAGAATGTGCGACACATGTTTTAGCTCAAAAGGTTATTTGAACTTAACCCAAGGAAATCAATGCTCTAGACATTCCTTTGGGTTTCATCTCACAAGAAAATCCCTTCACCCACCAAATAGCAGAACACAATATTCAACTAAATCTCTTTAGTCAACATCTTGATAACTGAAAGGTCCTTCCAAATCGAAATATTTATTCATCCCCCTTATAGAAGATATCATACATCTATATTATATCTTAGTACTGAATCGAGTCATGTGATTCATGACATAGAAAGAAGCTGATATCTCCACTTGTCTTTGATTTATCAGAGTAGGCGGTAGCAGTGTCTTCGATATTGATAATAGTATCCTCAAATTCTCTTTTTGGTCATGTTGTCCACCTTCTAGAAGTAACTCTTTCAAGACTTTCCTTATGATATCTCTATCCATTACACTTTCATACTTCATCATAACCAAAGAGACTTTGTACGCTCTATGACAAGAGTCAGCCAATCATTCTCGATACTATCCATAGAACATGGTTAACCATTTAGCCTTCCATGCTTAGAACCCCCAACTTAACACTTCAAGTCATTCATATTAAGGTCTTGTGAATTTATTAAAACATTTCGCAAAACACTTTGAAATCCAGTGAAAACGATAAGTACGAAAATGAAAACCAGGCTCTGATACCAATTTGTAACACCCCCATCCCGGAACTACCTCGGGACTAGGAGTGTCCACCATCACCTCTGAGAGGTGGCTATGATTTATTCCAAAATAAGAATAGTCCTGACTAAATAGCAAAACAAATACGTAAAGATCATAGTCACGATAAATGAATAAATGAATATGAAATGCAAAATAAAACTCATCGAGACCTCGTGCACGCCTCTTCCATCAGTCCGCTGTGAGCCTTCATGTTGCTGCTCAACCTCATCACTTTTTCTCCTCGCCATATCCTGTGCATCCACGATAGCCCACAAATAGGGTGAGTACGAAATACGCACTCAGTGAGATCAATACGTGTACGTACTCTGTGCCACGTATTCTCCCGCTCGAACTGAATATCATAAAATAACATATATCCAAAGTCTAAACTAAAGATATACAGATAACTCTATCCAACCCGACTGAGTATCCAAAGTCTAAGACTAGTACCACACTAGATCATAACACATAGAGTCCACACGACTCTAGCTCGGGCATACGCTCGCAAAGTCCAAAGGACCCCAGCACACTGAAAATCTCGCAAGGTCACAATGTACCCCAGCTATCAGTACAATACAGCTCCTCGTCCAATACACGCTTCGTCGCTCGAAAGGTTACCACAACCCCGACACTTGGTCGCACGTCAATTCTCTAATCATCTCTACTCACTTGTACAACTCATATACTTGTCATCAGTTCTCATACGATAAATTTAGGGTTTAATCCAATTCCACTTGTAACGTCTCATTTTCCCCATTATGATCCTATAAATTCTATCGTGATCATGCCTCATTTTAAAAATATAATCTCTTCCATAAATCGATCACAAATCCGAAATTAGAATGGAGAAAATCATCACCTTAGTTTCCCGACGATTCGACGATTCTGACTAATATTGCTAGCAACAACATCGACCAATTTTTCCTATTATAGATCCATTTAATTCCATAAATTTCCATAATATAATATTCGAATTAAGTGAATAATCACAACAAATTATTTAAAAATTTACCATATTCGCGATTAGAATCCACCATAAAAAACGCGATAAAAATTGAAGACACTTTTTCAATTTTTTCATCCTTTTTTTTTCTCTTTCTTCTTCCCATTTTTTCTTTCTCTCTCCGCAGGCTCTCTCTCTCTTTAAATGAAGCGTGCGTTTTGTTTTTTTACCTAATATTTAATAATATATATATATACACATATATATACATAAGGATTAATTGTGTAAAAAAAATGCATATTAAAGAATTGAATATAAAATTCATTCGATTCCAATATCATAAAAAAATTTAGCAAAAAATTCTAAGCTATGTGTAGCAAAAAATTCGATTCCAATATAATTTTATAGAATCTCAATAAATAATAAATTGAAATAATTTCAACTTAAATGCAATTTATGGTGAATCTAGTCACAATTTTTTCCTCCAACTTTATCCTAAAGTAGCAAATATTTCATGCAAACCTCAATTAATTAATGTCGCTCTCCACGTAAGTTGTTCTAATAAATATTGTTGTTATACTTTTCTAGTTTCTTTCACCTTTTAAATGTTTTGTCTTTTAATTGCGCATAAATTAATAAAAAATAAATAGGAAGGTAAATAAATTGAAAGATATATACAACGACAAACTTCCAATTAAAGAAAATCTACAAGTGTACAATATAAAGTATATATGTATACTTCATGGGACATTACATGTTTTGGTCCTCACAATCCCACAAAAATAATATGTAATTTAAAGTTTTTAAAATTTTTGGTATGAATATTGTAAATATTAACAGTAGAAAAGAACCCGACAAACTATATAAATTATAGGATTTATAAAATGGTCTGAATCGGACCGCATATGTACGTGTCTTTGTGTCACGAGCGGCCAAGAAGATGAATTTTCTGGGTAATCTTATTGCTGTAGATACATATATATATATATATACACTATCGGGGATTTGACCTAGCTAAGAAATGGAAAGTAACAAAATAGAGAAAATTTCGGAACTGAAAATCTAGAAATTAGGAGCTGGAAATCTGGAAGAAATTGGGAGCTGGAAATTGCTGGAGATTAGGAGCTCGAAGATGGAAAATAGGAGCTGGAAAATCTGGAAATTCCCGCAACACCCCCCCTCAAGTTGGTGCGTGGTAGTTTCGAACGCCCAACTTGCCTAAGAAGGAAGTGAACTCTCGACGACCCAAAGCCTTAGTGAATATGTCCGCAAGCTGGAGACGAGTAGAAACATGTTGAGTCGTGATGATGCCTTCTACGATAGCGTCGCGGATGAAATGACAATCAACTTCTATGTGCTTGGTTCGTTCGTGAAAGACGGGATTCGAACTGATATGAAGAGCAACCTGATTGTCACAGTAAAGCCACATAGGTCGAGAAATCTCAACACCCATGTCCGTGAGCAATGCCTTTAGCCAAATGAGCTCGCAAGTAGTCATAGCCATCGTGCGATATTCCGCCTCTGCAGACGAACGGGAAACGACATTTTGTTTCTTGGTTTTCCAAGAAATCGGAGACGAGCCGAGCTGAATAATCCACCCGGTGAGAGACCGCCGAGTCAAAGCACAACCTGCCCAATCGGAATCGCACCATCCATATATTTGAAGATCTGAATCTGACCGAAGAAATATACCCTGCCCTGGATTCCCTTTGAGATAGCGAACTACTCGAAGAGCCGCATCCCAGTGATCACAACGAGGCGTCTGCATGAACTGAGACAAGATCTGAACCGAGTACGATAGCTCCGGACGGGTGACGACAAGATAGATGAGACGACCAACCAAACGTCGATAAGCCGCGGGATCATCATAGAAAGCGCTTTCAGACGCCAACAAATGATGGTTTTGATCCATGGGAAAAGCGACTGGTTTAGCACCAAGTAAACCAGTTTCCGAAATAATGTCCAATGCATATTTCCTCTGACATAAGTAAATGCCGCTCGAGCTTCGCGCCACTTCAATACCCAAGAAATACTTTAAATGCCCAAGATCTTTCATACGAAAACAAGAACGCATGTATTGCTTAAAGGCTTTAACGACAGAGGAGGAGTTACCCGTGATAATCAAATCGTCGACGTAAATGAGAATGTGAATACGGACGCCGCTGACGGAGAAAATGAATAAAGAATGATCTGATGGAGATTGCTTGAAACCGTAGGACTTGAGAGAACAAGCTAGCTTTGCAAACCAACAACGGGGTGCTTGTTTTAGCCCGTACAAAGACTTCCGCAATCGACATACGTGGGATGGATCCGGAGGAGTATATCCGGGAGGAGGTTTCATGTAGACCTCCTCGTGTAGATCGCCGTGAAGAAATGCGTTGTGGACGTCCATTTGATGAACTTCCCAAGCCCGTGCAGCAGCCACAGCAAGAAATAAACGAACCGTGACCAATTTGGCAACCGGAGCAAATGTCTCCTCATAGTCGATTCCTTCCACTTGGTTATTGCCAAGAATGACCAAACGCGCCTTGTAACGTTCGATAGAGCCGTCCGAGCAATACTTAATCTTGAATACCCATTTACTTCCGATTGCCTTCTTCCCGGGAGGCAAAGGAACCAATGTCCAGGTCTCATTTTCATCGAGAGCAGCTATTTCAGCATCCATTGCCTTTTTCCATTTGGGATCAGCTAACGCTTGACGGTACGAACGAGGTTCCTGTCCATTAGAAAGAGCCACGAGAAAAGCGCAATATCGAGGTGCAAAATTGACACAACTCACATACCGATGAATAGGATATGATGAAGTCCAGGCCTCCGCAACAGAATCGTTTGCTGTAACTGTGTTGACAACAAAGTCTCGTAGTCGAGTCGAAGGAATTTTCTGCCGTTGTCCCTTGCCTAGAACCTGTGAAGCAGAATCAGATGTAATCTCTTCGGAAACAGATGGAGTAGAGCTGTCGGAAGTAGGAGAAGTCTCATTCGTGTGAGAAACCAGGGGAAAAGGAGATGACGAACCCCCCCTGTCGCCCAAACCCGAAATCGAAGGTGAAGAGTTCGGCGAAATAGTCGAAGGTCGAGAGGAGGCTGTAACCGATGGAAGCACATCTTCATCTGAGTTCGGCCAAGACCAGTCACTCAAAGAGGGGAGCGAGAGGTCAGCCGGAGCACTGGTCGTCGCAGAGGCAAACGGGAAGAAATCCTCTCGAAAGACGATATCTCGAGACACAAAAAATATCTCACGATCGAGGTCATAGACACGCCATCCCTTTTTCCCGAACGGATACCCAACAAAGATACAACGATGACTACGCTTGGCAAATTTATCACCCCCCGTGTCTTGATTATGAACATAACAAAGAGAACCAAAAACACGGAGATGTGAATAAACTGGCTTAGAACCATGTAGAATCTCAAAGGGAGTACGACCATTGAGGACGGATGAGGGAGTTCGGTTTATGAGATGAGCAGCCACAAGAACACTGTCGCCCCAAAACTGAATGGGTAAATTGGCTTGAAAAAGTAGAGCTCGTGCGATATTCAGAATATGACGGTGTTTTCTCTCAACTTTTCCGTTTTGTTGAGGAGTTCCGACGCACGAAGTTTGATGAATAATCCCTTGATCTGAAAACAAACCACCAAGACTCACAAATTCTGTACCGTTGTCAGAACGAACTATCTTAACACGAGTATCAAACTGTCGTTCCACCATTGAGAGGAATTGCCGAATATACGTCGAAACTTCACTCTTGGCTGTCATTAAATATATCCATATGCCTCTCGAATAGTCATCAATAATAGTGAGAAAATATTTTGCGCCCGAAAAAGAAGGATTTCGATACGGCCCCCATACGTCACAATGAATAATCTCGAAAATGGATGAAGATTTATTCGAACTATCAGGAAAACTATCCCGAACTTGTTTTGCGCGGATACAAACTTCACACGCCTTATTCAAAGTCTTAGAATCATGAGAAAATTGCAAATTAGAAATCAAATCTAGTATCTTCGGAGAAGGGTGGCCAAGCCGTTGATGCCATATGTCTTTGGAACAAAGAGTACGAGTCCCAACTGCTCCTGCCATCTCCCCACTGCGAAAATAATACAGCCCGTCGCGTTGTTCACCCACTCCAATCAAAGTCCTGGTAATGCGGTCCTGAATGACGCAGAATCGATTAGCAAACTGCAGTAAACAATCTGTTTGATCCAACAATTGCGAAACTGAGATCAGATTAAAAGTCAATCCTTCGACAAAAAACACATCTGTCAAACTCAAACGGGACCCAAGTCGAACAGTGCCATGTTTCGTTGCAATGCTATGTCGTCCGTCGGGCAAGTATATCGGACATGATGCCATATCGGTAAGATCCGAAAAACACGATGAATCTCCTGTCATATGATGTGAGCAACCGGAATCTAAAATCCTAGATGATATATGTGCCTTATCGGTCTGAGTTTCAGTTGCCCCGATCTTGGTTGCATTCAGAACAGCAACGATTTGTTTCCATTGTTCATCCGAGACACCACTAACTCCTTTGCGATCAAGGTCTGTGACAGCAGCTGGAGTTAGAGCAACAGAAGCAGGAGCAGGTGTGGTCTGAGCCATGTTCACTCGAGCAGGAACATGATTGCCTCGACCACGACCAAAATTTGCGGGTGACGAAGTTGAGCCTCTGCCTCTGCCAGTTCGATTTCGGGGCCTATCACCCCACCATTCCGGGTAACCATAAATCTGGAAACATGTTTCAGCTAAATGTCCCGTACGTCCGCAGTTTGAGCAGTGATGTTTCCCTTTGTCATCAGAAGAATTCCGAGGTGTTCCTGTTCTCACAGAAAAAGCCATGGAAGCGTTGTGTTCATCAGAAGAAAAACCAGTTTTCGACAAAATGTGTGAGCTCTCATCTTGCAAGACAACATTGAACACAGTATCAAGGTTAGGCAATGGATCGCGTGACAAAAGATTAGAACGGACGACTCCGAAGGCAGAGTCATCGAGACCCATCAAGAAATCATGGACTCTGTCTTCGTCGCGGTCCCGTTCCAGTAAGGCAGTGAGTCCGCAGGTGCAGTGCCCGCATTTGCAAACACGTAGAGGACGCGCATTAAGCAAATCCCTCCAGATTCGACTGAGCTTGCCGTAATA
>CM071860.1:69858255-69873281 GCA_036759665.1 Gynandropsis gynandra | reverse complement strand
AATTTCCTATTAGAATGTCGATAATTAATTCCGCATATAAGATTATCGAATTTTACTTACATATACTTATAAAAAAATAACCAAACTTCAAACATTATTACGGAACAAAGAATATTTTGAAAGAGATAGACATTTTTTTATCAGAGTATTGATGTTTACAAAAATATTTTGCAAACATATTTGTATAGATATTACACGAATTTACTCTTAATAATAATTTATGTATATATTTAGGGTTATTATAATTAAATCCACAAATGATTTGTATATAGATTATTTAAAAATATAATATGAAAAAAAAGATTTTATACCATGTAAATATTTTTTATATCTAAAATTTTATCAAGGATCTCTAGAATTACTTACATACAAAGAAAGAAGAATTGAGAAAAAGATAAAAAATGTTAAGAGTCCTAGAGTCCTCGATAATTGGAAAAAAAGCTATAACTCGAATGATAGAATATTAGCTAATATGTCGAAGCATATACTTTTAAGTTGGCAACCTTTATATTACAATATAATTTCATGGGTACTAAAACTTTATTATGTCCGAGATTTACTAATTAAATAAAATTATTCTATGAGGTGGAGGATTTACGAAATCTCTTGCCTTTGCAAGGATTCGGATTTTAAAAAGAGAATAAGTTAGGAATAGGAATCCAATTGAATTTTCGAGAAAAAATAATATAAAATTGTTTTTATATTCCTAAAAAAAATTCTTGCGATTTTGATATGTTTCCAACTTAATTAATTCCACATGTTAGAACCATCTTTTGAGAAAATATTCATAAATGTTTATCATAATTATAGCAGTGAATTTAAAGGCTACTGGTTTATATTTTGTTATAACTTTTACATAAAAATATCGATTATTAGGATATTCATGGTAGATATTTCTTTAGTTATATACAGTCAGGATATATATGTTATGAAATATAAGTTGATACTAAAATCATATTAAGATTTTATCATAAAAATTAATAGTATATAAAGTACCAAATAATATTTTATGAATACATTCAAATATTAGATATCATGATGTTATTAATTAGCATCTTAAATTGGTTATAAATATTTAGTAATCTTAAATGGCATAAACATCATCCTATCTTTTTATTACTAAAGAAGGGACAATTTGTGTAGCTTGCTGGGAATGTTCCTGATCTCTTGGGCATTTGAATCTTAATCACTAAAAGGACAATTAAAAAAGAGGATTTAAACATCAATTGTTAATATATATATATATATATATATATCGAATTGTAAGAATCAGAATATATCCTTATTTCATTAGGTGCATTATTAGCTTAGAGGATGTGAAGATTATTCCATATATCTTCTTCGCATAATGCCAAGGATAATTCTATTGTAAACATGTGTATATATATATATATATAGTATCATACATTATTTGAGTTAGATGTTACAACAATATAATTATGTGTTAATTAAAAATGTAATACTAATTATAAAATTTGAAAAACTTGTAGACAGACAACTCAATCAATCGTTATTTTGAAGAGACCAAAAATATACAAAATAATACTAGTTTTATTTACCAATCAATTTTTAGGTACACTTGTTTGCTTTTACAAAGTACTAAAGATTTCTACAGATAACTCCCCCTGAATTAGATGTAAATAAACACTAAATTATTTTACACTCTTCCTCACAAAATCTCACTAAATAGACTTAAAACTCTGAGAACTGGTTTCACTCTGTTTTAAGTACTTCTTCAATATTTTCTCAAATCAGTTAACTTCTTCTCTTTCTCGAGTTAACTAGTTTGTCTTCGCCCGTGCTCAGCTAACCTCCCGATTTTCCAACCGCACTTCCTTGTTGACTTTCATCAACCTTGACTTCTCTTGATCCACTTTTGACTCCATTTTTCTTCTCCTCAAATTTCTCATTGACTCCTTGAATTCCTCCTCATTTGAACTAACGCACCCTTCTGCTCTTTTCAAATCTCAACAACCTGATTTTACATAAATATATCCTACGACACTAATTTTATTGCATTTACACTCAAATACAACAACTTCCATTTACTTACAAATTTAAATCTAAAACATTTTTGAAAATATTGTTTATTATTTTATTTGATATATATAATCCTCAAATGGTTTATTTATTTACATATATCAATTTTTGAAGAGAATATATTTCTATTTGTGACTAACAAAATGAAATTAAAAAATCCTTATAAATTCATGTTAGTTTAAGTTTATATAATTTTTTATAGTGTAAAATAAGCTAATAATATAAATTAAAAAAGAGCATTGTTCTAAACGAGATATTTTAAAAAACCATCCATAAAAATTAAAATATAATCATTTCAAATAGAGGTGTAACTCGAAGTTAGTTTGTAATCCAATTTTTTTTGTTAGATTAAAATTTAAATTATTTTAAAATGAGATCATCGTTTGGTTCTAAAACATATTAAAATTTAGTTGAAAATTTAGTCAATTTTCAACTGATGACGAAAAATTATATGTAAAATGTTGTATATAGATTTAAGACTATTATAGATTCATAAAAAGGAACATTGTCTGCATATTGCATGTAGATTATATAAAATGTGTACTAATATATTTATTTTCTCGTTCACTAATACAAATATATTTTAACGTTATAAAATTGTTACTATAAAAAGAAATGCAAAGAATGTTTCAAATGAAGTTTTGAACAAAGTTTGATATATTGATTTTATTAAATTTTTCGTTTTAATATTTTATAAATTTGTATTCGTTTTAGTATTTTAATATTTGAAAACTTTTCTTTGACTTGAAATTGTAATACCACTTTTATTTGGTTTATCATTATAATAAAATTATAAATTATATTTTTAGATTTCGAAGACACATTCGTCTCGGTTGCTAAAATTCCCACCGTTGTCTCTTCCTTGTGGTGACTACTGTTCAAGGATGGATTATTCATCAAATAGATGTGTACAATGTTTTTCTTCACGGCGATCTTCAAGAGGAGGTTTACATTTGATTGCCTCAAGGGTTGCAAACATCGTCGGGTTCGTTGGTTTGTAAGCTTAACAGATCATTGTACGCTCTGCGTCAAGCCCTCGTCGTTGTTTTACGAAGCTCACCTCGGCTCTACTCCGGTATGGGTTTCGACAATTTTGGTCTGATTATTCTCTCTTCATTTCAGAAAGGAGAGGTCGAAATATTTATGCATGTATATGTGGATGATCTTTTGATTGGAGGAAACGACAAAACAACGGTGGATGTCTTCAAACAAAGATTGCTTTCACATGAAACATTTGGGGTCTCTAAATATTTTCTCGACGTAGAGATTGCTCGCAGCCATGAAGGAATTTATCTCTCCCAACGCAAGTATGCGTTCGACATCGTGGTTGAATGTGGTCTTTTTGGTGCTTGTCCATCATCTTTCCCCATTGAAAATCATAAGCTCGCAGTGTCTGTTAGTACACTTCATGCCGATGCCGAGCAGTATCGGCGTCTCGTCGGGATGTTAATCTATCTCACTTTTTCACGACCAGACCTATCTTATGTTGTACATGTTCTTTCACAGTTCATGAATCAACCTCGGCAAACCTCAAAGGTTCTCAAGGACATGATGTTCTTCTCAGCTCAGACAACGACTTGCGGATGTACGGCTATTGTGACTCGGAATGGGCTTCTTGTCCGAAGATGAGAAGATCCTTGAGCGGACATGTTGTTCTTCTCGTTACCTCACCGGTTGCTTGGAAGACGGTCTCACATTCATCGGCGGAAGCAAAGTATCGATCCATGGCATTGCTGACATGCGAAATGAAATGGATCAAGGCAGTCCTATAAGGTTCCTTGGGATAGCATATTGGGTCCGTATGCGAATGTACTACGACAACCAGACAACTTTGCATATTGTCGCAAAACCCGATCTTCAATGAGCGGACCAAACACATCAAAATTGATTGTCATTACATACGAGACGAGATACTTCGTGATGAGATATGCATGGCTTACCTTCGTTCAAATTATCAATTGGTGGATATCTTTACAAAAGCCTTGGGGTATTGACCCTTTGTTCATCTTTGGTCTAAGTTGGGCATTCAGAATCTTCATGTTCTAACTTGAGAGGCGTATTGGAAAGATTGAGAGTAATTAGCTATAAATTAGCATTAGTCTCACCTTAATTAGTCTTAGTTTTGAATTTTTCCTACATTAATGTCGTAGGTCTCTCCCTTAAGATTTGGTAGTTTCCAAAAATTCAGAAATAGCGTAAAATTTTGATCAATTATGAGATTAAATCTTGTAAGAAGAAAAATTCCAGGCTTGACCTCTATCTTCTTAAGGGCATGCTTGGCTTTGGCCATAGGAGCCTTGGAGGTGCTTCTAACAGATCTTGGCGGATCCTTGGAAATGGGTTGATCGGCCTTTATAGAAGCCATGTACTTGGAGTAAAAATGTGGTTTGATTAGATTTACTATATATGTGAGCTCTTGTGGATTATTTATAGTAAGAGGCAATTAGAGAGTGCTTTGGAATCTAATGACATTGCTTTTGTGATAGTTGAATCTGATGATTTAATGATAACATTAGGTTAACCTTGTTAGATATGCTTTGTGCTTATATATATATATATATATATATATATTCTTCATGGATGTATATGTAAATGTAAAATGTGCTTGTAACTCTCAAAAAGTAGGTAAATTCTTCATTTTTTTTTTCAAATTTTAACACTTGCATGATTTTTTTTCTAAAATTGTGTACCTTTACACGAGTTTCTTAATTTTGTTTCAAAAAATTATTTATATACACAATACTTTTATTTTTAAAAATTGTGTATGTAACAATTTTTTTTTTCAAATATGTATACATGTACACGTACATAAACGTTTATTTTTTCCAAAAAAAATTGTGCATGTACATAAAATTATTTATTTTACATGCGAGACAAAAAGATACCATAAAATTCGATAGATATGAACAATTTGCATTTCATACAATCATCAAATAACTGAAAAATTAATCGTCACCACACTAAAAAAATATACAATTTTTCAAAATCAAGAGAGAACAAACATAATGAATAGAAGTAATCACTTTTTTTTTGGATAATCTTGAATTCGAGATTTTGCTCTCTCTTGATCTTGATAACCAATCATCTCCTTTGCATACACATCAAACCTGACTTTCAAAACCCCTAAATAAAATTCTAAAAAAAAAATTCTGCAAAATTTTGGCGTAAATATATATATATATAAAGAAAATGAAGAAATCAAACATGAACAGAATCAACGAAGGAGTTGTGTCTCTTAGAAGGAGCAGAAGGTGGAATGGGTACACCTTTGGGGAAGAAATTGAAAATCTGACCTTCGAACTTGAAACCCTTTTCGTGTTTTATACGTAAACTCATATCGTTCGTCGTCTCCGTCGTGGCTCCGCCGCAAGAATCCGCCGTCAGATACAGAACCAAACATATCATTATCAAAATCTGTCTACAAGACATTCCCTAACCACACACACCACACCTCTTTCTTCTTATTCTTCTATCTATCTATCTCTGCGTTTTGTTAATGTATGTGTGTATATATATGTCTGTATGTATGTGTGCGCATATATATATATATATAAGATGTGGAGGAAATGCTGGGGGAAATGGTGATTGAGAAGCGAAGTGAAGCCTACGCTAAAGAGACATTGAATAATTTTTATTCTATTAAATTCTTGAATTTCTTTTAATGAATTAGTTTGTTTTATCGGATTTATTTTGTAATTTTCCAAGTATTTTCATAGCTGGCTTCTACATCTTTTTAATATAATAATTACTCCTTTTATTCACAAATTTGATAAACTTCAAATTTATATAATAGTGTGCAAATGTTACAAATCATATAAAATATATAATAAATAAATTAATTTATCGACTATGATATAAAAGACTTATTTTATGATTTTTGTTTTTTTGTAATATGCTTTTTTTTCATAATACGGTTTAATGGAATGCATATAATTATATTGGAATGGTCGATCAAATATCTATTTAGAACAAACTTACAAAAATATAGAAATTAGATAATTGTGATTTTTTGTTGTTGGGAGAATTAGAAATGTTAGTTGGGAAATGTTAGTTCGGTATGCTCTTAAATGTAAAATCTAATTAAACGAAATTACATTAAATGGCTGATAATTATATGTTGAATTTCTCAAACTCTTAACATCTCATGTAAATCATTTCGTCTTTATCCCACAAGGCCTGGTTATGTGAATGTTAAAAAATCAAATTAAAGTTCAAATGAATTATTACTTAGCAAAAGAAATGATGAGATTGTGTATATATCATTGGTGATTAAGAACTAAATTAATCTAAACTTATATAAAATCGAATCCCATTTCACACGTGTGTATATATATAAATGCACATTAATTGCTCATGCAAAAAACACGTTTCCAAAATACCAATCCTCATGCAATATATATATATATATATATATATATATATATATATATATATATATATATATATATATATATATATATATATATATATATATATATATATATATATATATATATATAGATTTTTGCGTATGAACTTGTAAGCTAAATAAAAAAGAAAAAGAACAAGAGAGTTGACAAGTGGCCTTCACGATTCACCTGTTTCTTTATAATTCGAATTTTAATTTTAGTTTTTCATAAAGTGCAATCTAAATTTCGTCGTATTTCATAAATTTTTTTTAAAAACGAAAAACAACACATGCACGTTTTATTCAGGTTCCAAATACTTCCATGCAAAAGCCATATACCTTTTTCCCCTAATTTTTAATTCACGATCTTTTTTTCCTTAATAATATATATATATATATATAAAAGACACATATAATTAATTCTTGAAATCAATAATATAATTGTTTATTTTCTCATTCCAAGATTGCACAGATACTCGTCAAAATAAAACCTATCTATAAACCAAAATCTAGAATGCTTCTCTTTTTTTTTATACATTTACATATTGTCAAATAAACATATACGAAAACCTTAAAGGTTGACTTTTGAATTTTCCTACGTACATATAGATTTTTAAAAACCATAAATACAAATAGTATTTTATGGTCTCACTTTCCTTAATTTTAAAAGCTAAGTAAAAATAGTTTTAATGAGTAACCTAACATAACCCTAGTCAAAACAACAAATATAACAATATATATATAATTACAGATACATAACTATATATATTTTTAAGATTATACAACTTAATTATCTCTACTTTTTTATATTTTAATATCGACCATAACAACCGATTTAATTTACCTTATTTAACTTCAA
This sequence comes from Gynandropsis gynandra, assembly GCA_036759665.1. Classification (NCBI taxonomy): domain Eukaryota; kingdom Viridiplantae; phylum Streptophyta; class Magnoliopsida; order Brassicales; family Cleomaceae; genus Gynandropsis; species Gynandropsis gynandra. Next base: position 69,865,995 of record CM071860.1, on the reverse strand, counting down.
AGATTAAATTCAGAAAATCAATAAGGAGTGGATTTAACCGGTTTCAAAGCGTTACCACGTTTTTATTTTTTTTCCTTTTGTTTTTTTTTTCTTTTTGGTGGATGAAAAGTGCCCCACGTTTCATTTTCATTGCATTAAAACGTCATTAATTTCTTTTGCATTGAAAGCTCCCCAATTGATTTTTGATAGACCATCCCATTGTAGAAATTAAATAAAAATAAAAAACAAAATCACAACAATTTTAATAACTTTAAAATTAAAATCCCCTAATTGTTGCAGAAATCTTCTTCCCGTTTCTTTATTTGGAATCCAAAAAATGAGTTGGATTTTTGTTTGGTTTAAACCTCGAATAATACGATTGTTTAGAAGATTCATCGTCGAAAGAAACCTCTAATAATAATTTTGCTTAAATCCGATTGTTGGTCCAAAATTATGTAATTTAATTATATGTATATATATATATAAGAAGAGAGACTTGAGGAAGATCTAAAAACTGTCTTTTTTTTCCTTTTTTTTCTGATAAAAAAGTTATATATATATATATTAAACCTGTTGAAATATCTAAAGCCTTTTACTTCTTTTACAAAGAGTGATGAAATTCAAGAGTAAAAACGACCGAAGACAAGAAGATGATCCACAAGAACAACTCCCCGAAGAGACAAAAAGATCTTCATGATCCCAAAGATACAACCTTTGAATTCTTCACATTAACCCTTCTGTTCAAAAGTTAGGGTTTTGGAGTTAGATTCAGACAAAGTCACCTCCTTTGTCATGCATGGCTTCACTCCATACGGTGTATGATCATTGTTTGTAATTTCCTCATTTGGGTAACACAGATTAGGGTTTCCCCATGCACCAAATCTCCTCCCCATCCTCTTGTAGAACATTCTGGAGAACTCAAGCTCTCCATACATGTTATTTCCATTTATATAAAGCGCATTCAAACATGGCATTGTAGTTTCCATTTCTGGAATGAGTTTTCCTGTGAGTTTGTTGTTGCTTAGACCCAAGAACCTCAGTTTCTTGAGCTCTCCAATGGAAGCTGGAATCTCCCCTGTTAACCCTGTCTCAGAGACATCCAAAATTACCAAATTGCCCAACTTTTTCCACTCTATTCCCATTAAGTCCCCACCAAGATTGTTTTTGGACAGAGCTAGCTCTTGTAAGGAACTCATCTCCTCAATCTCTTTAGTAAACCCTCCTGAGAATCTGTTGTTCCTCAAGTCCAAAAGTGTCAAGTTCTTCAAGAACTGTAACTCATTAGGTATCTTGCCTTCCAAGTTATTGTAACTCACATCAAGTTTCAGCAGTGAATTCAATCCTCCAACGCTCAATGGCAATGACCCAGAAAGAGAATTCCTACTCAAATCTAAGATCAGTAATTCATTTAACCCATAGACCTCTGGAATTTTCCCTGTAAAAAGATTTGCTGCCATAACCAATCGTTTCAATCTGGTTAACTTTGAAATATCCTCTGGTAATGACCCGGTTAACTTATTCTCTAACACAACTAATGATTGTAAATGGATGAGGTGAGTTATTACAGAAGGAAATTCACCGATCAATCCTGGGTTTGATCTGATTTCTAATGTCTCCAAACTTGAAGAAAGTTGTAGCCATTGATGATCAGAGATTGAAGATAGATATTGGTTTGGTAATATGAAACAGTTGAAGAAAGAAAGGGACTTTAGATGGTTTAGTTTGAAGAGTTGTGGTCTGATCATTGGAATGTCAGAACATGTAAGAGAGTTGTCTTGTATAGTTCCAAAGCTTAATCCAGTTACATACCAAAGTCCATCAAACATGTCACAAGAAACACCCTGCGGATTAAAAATTAAAAACAAAAAACAAAAACATTAACTAATGTTTCAGTTTCATCTGCATATTATGTTATTTTTACATGAAAAAAGGGTGTGAATTTGTTGTCTGAAATTGAAGATAATCATTAATATATCACTGGTAAAGTTTCATGGAGCTGGAGATTTTAATTTTATAACCAAAATGGAATGTAAGAATTTGAAAATGGCTTTCATATATAATTTGCCATAATGGCTAATAAAAATCATCAATCCATCTCTTTTTTTGCATGATTGAATTATTTCATGGAAAAATCATTTGAACAAAAAAACCCTTTTCTTCTCCAGCTTCATCTGATAAGATTCCATTTACAGAGATCAGATTAAAAAAACAAAAAAGGTTCAAACTTTCGTCTGTTTTCAATCTTTTTTATTGGAATTTTGAATTCAAATACCAAAAAATCTTGAATTCAAATAACAAAAACCCTTTTCTTATGTCTTTAACAGACAAAACTTGAGCTTTTGATTGTTCTGTTAAGTTGAAAAGAGGAAGAACCTGAATGGGAGTCCAACCACAAGGGTCAGGATAAAGGTCAGAGCCATTCCACCAGTCACCCACTAAGCCTTGAATTGTAGAAAACAGAGCAATTTGTTCTGTTTTCTCCATGGGAGCTCCTTCATTTGCCTCTGTTTCTCCTTTACCCAAATCAACCAAACACCATAAACAAATCAACAAAACCAAGTGTTTCTTTGTAAACAACATCATCTTCAAAGGAGGGAAAGGTACAAAACAAAATGGGTAACTAAAGTTCTTTTTAATCTTCTCTGAAAATATTCCTTTTGCTGAAATTGAAGAATATCTTGAAGATGAAATGAGAAGAGAACATCAGAATGGGACCCTATTCAAATCCATTGATGTTGGTTTGATATATAAACAAGATATATATTTTTTTTTCAAAAGAAATGATATAAAAAGGGTATTTTTCTGATTACAGATAAAGTTAAGGAGAAAAGAGAAGAACAAAAACAGAGGAGCTTTTAGGGTTCATAGAGGGATGGCCAAGAAGGTGACACACCAGAAAGCAAGAGGAAAAAACCAACTCAGTCTCACATTTTCACACATATCACAAATATATACAAGACAAGCTGATATAAGTCCAAATTATATAAAAAAATCAAATTGATTTTCTGAAATAATGTACTATAAACCCAAAGTAGGGGTTGGACAAATAGCGAATATCAATAAATATTCGACTATTCTTATTCGTATTCGTCGAATATTCGATTTTACTATTCATATTCGTATTTATACGGATATTCGTAAATTCGAATATCCGCAAATATTCGGATATTCGTCGGATATCCGTATCCGTAATAAAATCAATTTTTTAAAAAAATTAATAAAAAATTTTAAATAATTTACATTTTAATCCTTAAATTAGGGTTAAACTTTTATAATTTACATTTTAGTTCTTAAATTTTAAATATAATAACTATTTCTTTATAAATTTTATATTTGATTTGAAAATCAATTATAATAATATTTTTTATTTATAATTTGATCTTTAAAATTAATTTATTATATATATATCTATATATTAAATAAATGATCTATTTAGTATTTATAGATAAGAATACTTAAGAATAATTGACTATATTATTTGTATTTATCGAATATCTAAATCCTGGTATTTGTATTTGTTCCTACGGATATTTGCTTTTTCGGATCGAATACGAATCGGATAGAAATACTTCGGATATTTTGACCAACCCTAAACCAAAGAGTGAATATTCAAATAAAATTGAGATAATTTTTTTTTTAAAAAAAGTGTAAAAAGTAAAGTAGAGTTGAGGTTAAGAAATCGACTCAGCATTAACCATTAAATCAACGCAAATCGTTAAAAGCAGGACACAGTTCTCAAAGCAGAAGAAAAGGGAAGAGCAATAATGGTAATGAAAATGATAAGAGGGGAAGAGGAGCAACCATGTGGAGATAACGCAATTGAAAGCGAAAGGCAAAGTTCGACTCTTTTGTAAGCCATTCTGAAATTTTATATGTTTTTCATAAATTTTATCTCAAGGGTTTCATATAAACCAAGAAAAGATTGGTTAGAGTTCAAAAAGGACGAAACTTTAACCGGTTTGAGGAACTTGTCTGGTTAAGATTTTGGGACCGGTTTGCATGAGAAATGAGAAGACATGTTATGTGTTTTAAGAGCATGCATTACAATAGAAGACAGATAAGATTGGACATGTCTTTGATTTATTACATACACATATATGGCCCTCTCCTTTTTGTTCCATCAAGGACTTATATATTATTATGTATAAACCGACAAATCAATCAAATAACTAATCTATATGATCATTACAAGTTATTACTATTATTCGCATAGTAGAAGTATTTCCATGAGTTTCGTTGATATAATCTAAATCATTTCGTTTATTTTAATAATGGCTAAACAATTCCAATTCTCATTAACGGATTGTAAAGTCGTAAACTTTCTTTTAAAATAACCGAACCCATATAATATATTTGATTGGAAAATTATCATATATTATGTAAAGTCATAAACTTTCTTTTAAAATAACCAAACCCATATAATGAATTTGATGGGAAAATTATCATATATTATGTAAAGTTATAAACTTTCTTTTAAAATAACCAAATCCATATAATGTATTTGATTGGAAAATTATCATATATTATGTAAAGTCATAAACTTTCTTTTAAAAGAACCAAACCCATATAATGAATTTGATTGGAAAATTATCATATATTATATTTTTCAAAAATTAAAAAAAAAAAAGAAAGAAGAAAGGGAAAATAGTAAAGACAAAGTTAGGGAAGTGTAATGAAGAAGGGGGATGGGATGGGATGAATGATTTTGGTTTGGACCACTCTATTGTCTTAACATTGAAATGTGGGGTTTATCTATTCAGTCTCTTCTTCTTCTTCTCTCTCTCATTAATTTTGGTTTCTTGGTAGATCCTATTTATATGCTGTCTAGTCCTTTTCTGCTTTTGCCATTTTGTGTTTTGGCCTTTTATTTCTCTTCATTTTCTGGCCAACAGATTCAAAAAAAACCCACAAAAACAAACTATTTGATTTGGATCTTCATGTACCAAACTATTTAATTTCTTCTGAATTTTATATGTTTCTGAAAAAAAATGCAGAAATATGATAATAGATGATCCATATAACAATACTACACTTCATTACATTGTTTCAAAGATTCATTAATAGAACAAAAAAGATAAAACCAAAAGAGTGTGTTTTGTTTTTTTTTTTTGTCATGCCCATGATGTTGGATGAAGCTTTCAGTTAATGAATTTAGGTAGTGAAAAAGGTCCAAATCTTCTTTCCTATGGAAGCTTCGCCTACGTTCTCAGTTTCTTCTTCATCTTCTTCTTCATTCTCTTCTCCATCCTCTTCGATCATACTGATATTCTCATGATCCGAATGTTCTACTGGCTGATCATCATCCTTGACATTCGTATATTTCTCGACCTGTGTCAAAACGGGTGATAAGAAAAAGAGTTCATCGATTATAGAATAAATAAACTAAACAAATTCCCGTCAAGAAATTTCATAAACGGCTCAATTGTTTCAGAATCTTACATTAACAATCCTCTCCATTGTTATAACCTCCGCTACTTCTTTGTGATTGCTGTTTTCACCATGATCGGGTTGCAGTAAAGTAAGAGCATCCTCAGGGCTCGGATCTGTTTTGATATCTCCATCAACAACATTTTGTTTTTCTATGGAAGTCGAGGGGCCAAGACCCGTTGATGCTTCTGCTTTATCGTCTTTTGTTCCTACACTGAACAGAGTTTTAACACAAATTTAAGATGAACACAATATAGAGAATACATTGAATTTCTTTAACAAGATACCATAATCAAAGTTCAAGAAAGCGTTAGGCGTTAGGCGTTAGGCGAGTGAGGACGATGTTAGACCAAGGCAAGAGCGAATGCGAGGCCAATGTGAGAGATGAAGTCGATGGTGGAGGTGAAACAAAGACGAAGATGAGAAAAAAATACAATGACAAGAGATGAAAGCGATGACAACATACGAGATACGGTGGCGGATAAGAAAACGAGGATGAAGGCAAATACGAGGATTAGAGACGGAGGCGCGGACGAGAGACTTAGGTGAAGTCAATAGACGAGAGACAATGCAATAGATATAAGCAGATGAATGCAATGATGAAAGCAAATGCGTCAAAAGATAAACGCGTGGATGAGTATCATTGTTAGTTTTTTTCTAAATAGCAAAACGACGTCGTTTTGGCGTCACCTAGAGATTAACCGGGCGGTTAGGGAATGCCTAGGAGGACGCCTAGAGCGCTTTTTAGAGCATTAATCATAATATCCCAAAGAGAGCAACGATAGGCTTACTTACGTTCTATGTCGTCTAAGATGATACCGACTCTGTCCAGGGTTTTGAATGACAGCTGCTGCGGCCGTCTGTCTCCTCTTCCTACGTCCACCCGCTTTGATACTGTCTACAGCCTCATCACTATCACCAACTTCCTGTTCACGCTCTCGCTTCTTAGGAGTTCCTTCCATGGATGGCTTTGGATCTCTAGAAGCAGCTTTCGCCGGTTCCAATCTACCTCTCACGGGCTTTTTACGAGCTCTACCACGCTTAGGTTTATCATTCTTTAAATCTGACTGTAACGAATCTTCAGCAGTTTCTTGTAGTCTACTGTCAGTGTAACTTTGTTCAGTAGCAGACGGTTCAGGATCGTCACCTGCCTCGACATCAGGAATATCATCAGCCTTTACAGATTCTGGAAGCCTCTCGGTAATACCCTCTTGCTCGCCTTTTTTGATTGGCGATATGCTTAGTACCTTGGAAGCGAATTTTCGAAGCCATGAACTGTTCTTGATATTTCCAGAGTCGGGAGAAACATTGTCAATTTGTTGAGCTTTTATGATCTTTTTGTCCCCTTCTTCAACCTCGGGTAATTGAAGATCAGACAAAACAAACTCTTTGATTGTTTCCCCACAGTTACTACAGCCTTTGAACCTCTCGACAAATACCAAAAAACGTTCTCTTGCACGCACGAATTCTTCTCGTTGCTCCTTCAATCTGCCACTAAGTACACCTAACTCATCAATGTCCTTATGCATCTCATTTTGTTGTTCTTTCAATTTTTTCTTTTGGATCGCAATTTCTTCTCGTTGTTCCTGCAACGCATGCTTCTCGTATTGCACTTCTTCCGTCTCTCTCTGCGTCAGCTTCTTTAAGTGGTTCAAATTATCAAGTTCTTCTTGGCGTCTCTTCTCAAATTCCCGCACCCTTTCCTCGAAACCTCTATCACTTTCTTCCTCTCTTTGCCGCAACTCTGTTTCATGATTCTTCCTCTGTTTCTCAAGATCTTGAAGCATCTGATCGGTTCCATTTTTGACACTTTCATACAAAGCTTGCTTTTCCGACTCCATGCTGTCTTCAAACGATTCTTTCAGCATCTTAATATCATCCAATTCTTTCTTCAAATAGTCATTTGAGATGAGTTCCTCTCTTTTCAACCTATCATCTTGTGAGAGTTGCAAATATTTAAGTCTCTCTTTTTCTTCAGCAATTTCCTTTTGATCTCTCGAAAATTCAATCTTTTTCCTATCCAACATTTCCCATTCTTTCTCAAATCTCTTCTTTTCTTGTCTCAGTTCTTCACGTTCCTTTAGAAGCAACTCCTCTTCTTGCTTGCATTTCGCTATCTGCTGCTTCACGACAGACTGCAGCCTTGAAAACTCCGATCTTTCTTCTTTTGTAACCCTAATACTTTCATGTTCTTCCAGAATTCTCGACTCTTGCTTAGCGGTTTCAGCCCCAATGCCTTCAATCTCGTCTTTCAATTTACACAAAACTTCCTTGTCCGCGAGCAATTGCTCTTTTTCCATTTGGAATCTTTTCTGCTCGGTTTTCAAAGCTTTT
>CM071860.1:69788116-69822517 GCA_036759665.1 Gynandropsis gynandra | reverse complement strand
TCGGTGTTCCTATACGGGAAATTTGCATGATCGCTCCATCCGTGATTGTATGTATTCCCGAAAAGCTGATTGTAACTCTCGTAGATCTCTTCTTCATACCCCCAAACGTCTTGTTCCCATGATTGCTCCGAGTAATGTGGATGGTATGAGTTAGACAAAATATGACGAAGTTCGGCAATTTGATCTTTTACTCCAGCTATATTGGCATACAAAGAGTTGATGTTGTTCATGTTACCTCGCAAAATAAAGAACACAAAATTCGATTAAGCTCCGAGAGGTAATTCTTTTTTTAACTCAATAAGAAAGAAAATAAAAAACAAATAATACGAAAACAAATAAAGACTCCGGAAAGGACTATATCTTAGTTCAAAAGTATCCTAACTCTAAAGCCGTAATCAATTCCCCGGCAACGGCGCCAAAAACTTGATGTCGGTTAATCTCAAGTAATAATTTACCTAGACTAACGCTTCCGCAAGAATACGGATCGTATAGTACCAGGGTCGAACACAAGGAATTGATGCAACTCTAAAGCTATTTACTAATGAATAAGATGTGTGAAATCAATGAGTGAATGGGAATGTGAACTAGACTAAACTAAACTAATGAACGGAATGACTCAACGACTAAACACCATAGGTATCGAGAGTCGCATAACGATGCAACGAAGTTCTAACAAGATCATTGGTCTTAGATAGTATCATGAGTTCAGGGAATTCAAGCTTTATATAGGACAAATATATCGAGGTGGACTGTCATTTTATTTGCGACGAAATTATGAAGCGGAATATTCAAACTCAACACGTTTGGACCAAGATACAAGTCACCGATATATTCACAAATGCTCTCGGATATAAGGAGTTTGATGTCTTCCTCGACAAGTTGGGAATTGTCGATCTATATGCTTCAACTCTAGGGTAGTGGAAAATACAAAGACTCCTCATCTCCACACCTCGTGATCACACTCCTCGTCATTATAGTTTCCTTGTAATCACGTTTTACATTCTTCTAGTTTGACTTTTTTTGAGTTTTTTCATTCTACCGCTATTTATATGTATATAAATATTTGTATCATTTTATTTTCTATACATAAATGAAAAACATTTTTTACAAAATGGTTCGCAGTATCAAATTTGTATAGAATGAATATATGTTTTTTGTACGATTGATGAACCCAAGGCCGTGCTTGGGCCCAAGCAGCCCAAGCACAGGCCTAGGGCACCACAATAATATTCGATTTTAGGGGCACCAGATACAAGAATGTGTCGTAGTGTGGTGGTTGTTGCGTGCCGTCATATACCGCTTGTCCCTAGTTCGATCCGCAGTAGGGGCACCGTTTTCTTTTTTTTTTAATTTTTTTTTCAAAAAAAAAGAAATAAAAAGGAAAAATATAAAAGAATATTTGGTTGTCTTCTTCGACAAACACAATTGACAATCCCTAAACCTAACTTTCTTTTTTTCAGCAAAACGACAACACCTCCATCGACGGCACATCGCCTCCGGCGACCGTCCGCGCTCGCACAGCACCACCGGCCGGCGGGGGGGCAGGCCAGCTCAGGCTCCGGCGACTTGGTTCGAGACCATTTCAACCTTGTCGGAAACGCTGAGGTTCGTGCCTTCCTTGGCTTTCCCGGATTTGAATAGATTCGAGTTTCTGCAGCATGATTTTAGGGTTTGAATAGTTATTTGCTTGTTTGTTAGTCATGGCTTAAACCTGGAGGCTGCATTTTAAGAATTGACTAGTCTTAAACTCGCCGCCATTGTCTTAAACGCTCTGTTTTTCTTATCCATGGTTTATGTTTCCTTTAATTTTTCAGAAAAAATGCCTCCATCAAGCAATAGAAAACAACTTTCTGGAGCCAAAAAAAGGAAGAGGAAACAACAACAAGAAGAGTTGATAAGTTCTCAAGCTAATGCTATTCTGAGGTATGTTAAAAGATCCGAAAGTATTCGAATTAACGAGGTTGCGAGAAATAGTGAGGAACTTGCTTCTGTGAATGATGATGAGGATGAAAATATAAATGAACATGGTAGCAAAGAAGAGGAGCAAGTGCATATTAGTGAGAATGAGAATGAGGTTGGAGACGGGAATCTGAATGCCATTGGTCAAAAAGATGTTAGAGAACAACACATACCTTTAGATTTTTGTGATCCTGGAAACTGGAATATAGTAGATCAGGGATTGAGAGACTTTATGGTTGAAAAAGGTCCTATGGAAAGGCAATCTAGTAAGTGTCATTTTCCTAAAGATGCCAGTGGTAGACATTTCTCTAGCGTACATTATACAAGAGAGATGAGTAATGGAGAGGAACAAGACAGACGTTGGCTAGTTTATTCGAAAATACTAGACAAGGTATTTTGTTTTTGTTGCAAGCTATTCAAGCAAAACAAAACTAGTGGCCAACTGGCAACAACAGGATACAATGATTGGAGGAACCTTTCATCGCGGCTGAGAGAGCATGAAACTAGCTCAGAACATATAATGTGCATGAGTCAGTGGATGGGATTAGAATTGAGACTCCAGAACAATTGTTGTCTTGATAATGATATCCAAGAAGAAATCAAGAAAGAGAAAGCTCATTGGAAAGGAGTGTTGTTGAGAATATTTTCGGTGGTAAAGACTCTTGCTAAAAATAATTTAGCATTTCGCGGGAGCAATGAGAAGATTGGTGAAGAGGGTTGTGGGAATTTTTTGAGTATCATTGAAATGCTTGCAGAGTTTGATCCAGTAATGCAGGAACATGTTAGAAGAATTGAAAATGGTGAAACTCGTTATCATTATCTCAGCAACAGAATTCAAAATGAGTTGATAGATATGCTAGCGAATGAGATGAAGCTTATAATAATCAAGAGGATTCAAAGCGCGAAATATTTTTCAATTATTGTGGACTGTACTCCAGATGTTAGTCATGAGGAGCAGATGGCTCTTATTATCCGGTGTGTAGATGTTATGGCAACTTCTACGAAGATAGATGAATTTTTTTTGACATTCCTAAAAGTTCAGGATACATCTGGAGAAGGGCTTTTTCTTACTATTCAAGAGGCATTGGTTGATCTTGAGTTGAAAATGGATGATATAAGAGGACAAGGTTATGACAATGGAGCAAATATGAAGGGAAAACATAAAGGAGTTCAAAGAAGATTGCTTGAAGTCAATCCTAGGGCATTTTACACTCCTTGTGGTTGTCATAGCTTGAATCTCGCACTTTGTGATATGGCCAACACTTCTACAAGAGCTGTGTCATTTTTTGGGATTGTTCAGCGTGTTTATTGCCTATTTGCACATTCAACAAAGAGGTGGGCTGTATTCAAAGATATGGTGAGAGGTCTCACACTAAAGCCTCTATCTGATACTCGCTGGGAGAGTCATATTGAGAGTGTTAAAGCAATACGATTTCAAGCTCCAAAAATAAGAGAAGCTTTGTTTTACTTGGCCGATAATAGTGATGATCCAAAAACAAGAAGTGAGGCTGAGTGTCGTGCGACAAGTGAAACACATGGAATTGGAAGCTTTGAATTCTTGTTTGGTATGGTTATTTGGCACGATCTTCTATTTGCTGTGAATGCTGTAAGTAAGCATTTACAATCAGAGGACATGGATATCGATGTTGCCATTGCTCAACTTAAAGGGCTTGTTTCTTTTTTCCAAGACTACAGGGAGACGGGGTTTGAGAAAGCAAAAGTTGAAGCTAAACTAATTGCAGATGTTATGGAGATTGATGCCATTTTTCCTACGAAACAAAGACGTATTATCAAGAGAAAAAGACAATATGACGAGGGATCAGATAAGATCAATGATGATGTAGTCTTATCCCCAGAGGATAACTTCAAAATTGATTATTTCATCCAAGTCATGGATCAAGCTTTAGTTTCACTTGAGGCAAGGTTTGAACAATTCCGAAGGTATGATCAAATATTTGGGTTTTTGTTCGACTTGAGAAAATTGAACTCGGCAAGTGATGATAGCTTGATGGCATCTTGTTCCAAGCTTCAAGGCTTTTTGCAACATGGAACACATTCAGATATTGATGGGAATGATTTGTTTATGGAGCTGAAAGTTCTAAGAAAAGTCTTACCCAAAGAAACTAAGAAGCCCATTGAAGTGTTGAATTTTCTGAAAAAAATGGATGGTTGCTACCCCAACACTTGGATTGCTTATCGTATAGTGTTGACGATTCCAGTTTCTGTTGCTTCTGCTGAGAGAAGCTTCTCAAAGTTGAAATTGATCAAGTCTTATCTTCGATCAAGTATGTCACAAGAAAGGTTGAATGGATTGGCTATGTTATCGATTGAAAGAGAAATGATCAAAGATCTTGATTACAAAAGTTTGATGAATGATTTTGCAGGAAAAACTGCAAGGAGAGTTCGATTTCAGTAGTACTAGTATTAGTTTAACTTTTTGAACTATTATACTATGTGTAGTGACTCGAGTTGTGAATGGAATCACATTTTTATTTATTATCTTGATATTTTGGTTTCTGTAAAAGACAAGGGGCACCATTTTTTTATCTCCGCTTGGGGCCTCCAATACTTCAGGCACGGCCCTGGTTAGGAGTGTTAAGAAGTTTATTTCTTCATGACTTCAGTCGATGTCATTTATCCAGAAGAGGTTAAAATGAAATACTTGTTCCTTTCCCTTTATCATTTGCAGGCTAAGGAAGTGAATTATCTTCATAATCGAAATCCTCCCATCGTTCATAGAAATCTAAATTCACCAAATTTGTTGGATGACAAGAAATACACAATAAAAGTTTGATATGAATTTAAAATTCTTCCAGCTGTCTTGCTTTTGATTTTATCATAATGTCTTTTGCGTGCCACCTTATCAAATAGTTATGTTATCACTTAATTAGACAACTTTGAAGACATTGTGAACAAATCAACCTTACGTGGTTTAACCTGAAATTGAGGTGAATTCGATGCAAAAGCTCTTTGTCGAAAAGTATATGAGTCTCGTCCTTGCTACCTCGTAATTTTCTTGCTTCTCAGGTGAGAGTGATAATTATTATCATGCTCAAAATCTCTAGCCCGCGTGTAAAATAAATGCATGCATTGTCGAGTAGTCTATGTTGATTCCTAAATAGTGTATGAGTACATATACTTTTTTATACCCTCTGTCCTTCTAACATTTAGTCCAGATGAATACCTCCTCGATCTATCTTTCCCATATCATCTTTTGGATATTTTTCTCAGTCCTTGATGCGTCTTGAAATTTCAGGTATGTGATTTTGGTCTCTCGCGTTTAAAGGCAAACACTTTTCTTCGTCCAAGTCTACAACAGGAACTGTAAGTTCAATTATTTTTTGGAAAGTAAAAAAAGTTTAACTACTCAAATCTGTTGATATTGTTCTTATTTTTTATTTCAAGAATAATTATTTAATGATTTTGACTTCAGCCTGAGTGGATGGCACCTGAAGTCCTTCGTGATGAGCCGTCTAATGAAAAGTCTGACGTGTATAGCTTGGAATTATTTTGTGGGAGCTTGCTACACTGCAACAACCATGGAGTCATCTAAATCCAGCTCAGGTCCTCTCTTTGAATAAAGATAATCTAAGATATTTTATTTTACTGCAATTTTTGCGCATGAAACTTACATGATCATAAGTGTTTCCTTGGCCACATAGGCTGTAGCCGTTGTTGGTTTTAAAGGGAAACGTCTTAAGATTCGACGCAATCTGAACCCACAGGTTGCAGCAATAATTGAGTCTTACTGGAAATGTTAAACCAACAGTAGTACATATGATTCTTGAGAAAATGGAAGAAAAAATTATGTTTAGTTCTTTCCTTGATTATTAGAAAAAAGTTAATAAGAATAAAAAATTAGCCTCTCTCCAATCTCAATCATAATAAAGAGAACTTCTTAAAATATATATTTAGAATGTAACCATAGTAAAATGAAATCAATGACATTTTCTTGAATTGGTATTTTATTTGAACTACTATATTTTTCTTCTTTTGCTTCAACATCTTTTTCATCTTGATACAAAATATGAGTTGTTCTTTGGGAAGTTTCAATATAATAATGTTTTGAAAGTTTTATTCCTCTTGAATTCAACATATACCAATTGTATCAATATTGCTAGATGACCTCAAATGTTGCTTTGAGAAGCTTTGTTGCTACAAATGTGGGTTTTGCTCTAAATACAGCCAAAGGTGGTGTCACTTATTGTATAGGTGTATATACTTTTTTTCTATGTGTCTTTTGTTGTGATTAAACATGTAATCTTATATCGTGTTGGATTCTTGGTTTTTAAATCTCAAAATCAGTTTAATAAACTTTGTGGGGACCACATGTGCGTGAATTCTTACCCGAGCTATATTCATTGAAGGTCTAGAATGAATGTTATGGATACAAGTTCAATATGGAAAGTTTGGGGATTCAGAGTGTTTCTTTGTACACAATTTTTTTAAGAAGAATTGTACAGTATATTTCATATATTGAATACTATTCCTTTTTTCGTCAAGTTAAATGTAACTACATAAAACACATAGAATGATAAAACTTAATACACTGCTAGAGTTCATATATTCAAAACACCTTGGAAATGATTCTTCTAAAATTCACCAAAATGAGTGCAACACAATATTTACTTAAGTTAGATAAAATCACGAATAATGATATATTTTGAAGTCTATGTTACACTTGATTATCTTATAGAGTTAAGTAATACGCTAATATGTATGTTAGATCAAATGTCTAACAACACTGAAGACAGTGCATCGTATGAGATGGTGTACTATAGATACGCTAAGCATTAAGTATGTATATAATTATCTAGAAATCTATGATTAAATGAGCATTTAAGCACAGATCAAAAAGTGTCATATAACCATGATAACCCAAAATAATATGTTGTTTACTACAAATTTTCCAGAATTTTCCTACCGGATCATATAAAATTTATAAACGATATTTAAATCACAACCAATATCTAAAAAATAAAAAACAAATAATTATTATACATAATCTAAAGAAGGAATCACAAATAATATTCCGAAGGTGTTCCTGAATAATTCATCTTAAAATTGCATTCCTCTTCTTAAAAAAAAAGTGTCTAAACTATCTTCTCTAATTTTAATACCAATGGTCTGTAACTATATCATATTCGATCCTTTATAAACACTTCTAAAAAAAGTTAAGAAGTTATCCATATCAATAGTGATGGATACCAGAACACCTTAATGTACGGAACTAAGATTCTTTGTGATATTGTTCCAACTTTCAATTTCAGTCATGACAAAAAAGGAAAGTATAACAGATAATCGATTTCAATTCAATGGCCGTCACTGGTTGCCGCTTCTGTCTCCTTCTCCTGCTCCACCATCTATGGCTCTCTGCTTCTGCAGCAAAACCAGACGACACGGAGTTCTTGTCCAGATTCCAGGAGTATCTACGCATCAACACGGTCCAGCCAAACCCCGATTACCACAAAGCCGCCGACTTCATCGTTGCCCAGGCTAAATCCCTCTCACTCGAATCTCAGACGATCGATTTGGTCAAAGGAAAGCCTCTTCTGCTCCTAAAATGGCTCGGCTCCAATCCTAAGCTTCCCAGTTTTCTCCTCAATCCCCACACTGATGTGGTCCCCTTTGAGGAATCCAAGTGGAAGCACCACCCGCTCGGCGCTCACCTCGACGCCGATGGCAACATCTAGGCCAGAGGCTCTCAGGATATTTATGCGTCGGGATGCAGTACTTGGAGGCCATACACAAGCTCCAGGCTTCCGGGTTCCGGCCCCTTCGATCCATTTATCTCTCCTTTGTCCCCGATGAAGAGATCGGGGGCCACGATGGCGCCGAGAAGTTCGTAGAATCCCAGGTCTTCAAGAGCTTGGACATCGCGATTGTGCTTGACGAAGGTAAAATTCATGAGATATCGGACGGATTTACCAATAGTCTTTTGGATTTAGCAAAGTTTGCTGCTGCATTGGATTGGATACGAATCATGTCTGCCATCGCCGACGGAGAGTTACAGGTTGTTTTATGGAGAGAGGACTACGTGGTGGGTGGTGATAAATGCAAAAGGCGCCCCTGGTCACGGAGCTAAGCTCTATGATAACTCGGCCATGGAGAATCTGCTGAAAAGCATTGAGAATATAAGGAGGTTCAGAGATTCCCAGTTTGACCTGTTCAAGGCTGGCTTGAAAAGTGAAGGTGACGTAATCTCCGTAAACATGGCTTTCCTCATGGCTGGCACACCTTCAAATAATTTGCCAGCCAGAACCTAAGCTTATTTTGTCCAACAACCAAGAGTTAATCTTTTGGATCAATGCGAAAGGTCCACCAAAAGCAGGACAAATCGTGGTTTCAAGTAAATACTAAAGTAGTTGGGTAGATATTGAAGAAAATAATTAGTATTTTTATTTTTTTAATATATATTTAAAATATAATTATCTAATTGTTTTTTTACAACAATATTTTTATATTAATTTTTTACTAAAATTTATCTAAATAAATCATCTAACAATGTCATTGTTTCATTTTAAAGATTGTCCAACCAAATCGAATGGATCATATCTTTGGTTTAGTTTAGGTTTGTTGAAATTTATAACGCTAATTTGACGTTTATGTTTCACCACAATTGCGTTGAAAAACTGCATTGTCAATGCTTGTAAGAAAGAATACATGAATCAAAATTAGAAGAATGATCATACACTATGAGCAGCTAGTTACTGAGAATATGACAAAGCTCCTGTTTTATTATGTTTGTACGCGGAATGTACAAAGAAGGTAATCTTCTTTTGTCTATTTGATATATTTGATACGAATCAGTAGAGAAACTGACCATATTTTATTGAAAATCAAAGGAACATCACAGGTATGTGATGCTTTTGATTAGAGAGTGAGCCACTTCAAACACTCTTCTCCAATACAAAATAATTGTCCAACGATAACCAAAATAACCACCCCTTCCCCTCTATTTATACTTCATTACAGATAGGCAACTCCTACCTGCACAAAGTTTACAGTCCTGCAATTGAAAAAACAACAATGACACTGTAACAAAATAAACCACGTACCGTTTCAGCCTCCGAAAAAACCGCACGCAGTCCTTTATTGCTTTTTCTCTATTCCCCTGCCGCTTCTGTTTCAATATTTCCCCGTTGCAGTAGCTGACTCCTTCTCTTACTCACATATATTGCCATGGGCTTATCACTGGACGAGCTTATCATTGAAGGACTCACCCGCTTTATGGTAAGTATGCGATGATCAAACTTTTGCACCTTACTGAATCCAGCTATGACCAATTTCGGATACAGACCACTGGTAAACCAAATCTCGCGGTTGAATTCGATTGAATCAACCAAAGAGGGGATTTTAGATTCAGTTTCCATAGCTCATTTGTTCACCAGTAATCACCACAAGAGCAGACCCCATCTTTGAAATGATGAAACCGGTTCGAATCCCTCACGATGATCTCTCTCTCAGTGATTCTTGATATGAGTTTGGTAACGTCGTGGCAATCACCACAGACACGAAGGTTCTTGAAGATCCGAATTGTGGTCTTCGGTGGAGTGCTGATGATGCCAAATGCGATAGCCAGTCTTTCACTATGACCCATGAGGATGTTCTCTTTCTCATCCTCCTCCACATCCTGCTGTACAAAACTGTAGTCTGGTACATACCCAAGAATCTTCATCTTCGCGATAAGAGTCGTTAATTCGCTGTAGATCTCTTTGCATTTGGGGTGCGATTGATTCCCTGTGTAAAAGACTTCAACTTTGTTATCGAATTCAATCGAGCTCCAACCAGGCGTCTTTCTCAATCCCTTATCTCTGGCAAGGGAACGGACTTTATTAACTCCTTCCCATTTTCCGGCACCTGCGTACATGTTCGAGAATAGAACGTAATATCCGACGTTACACTAATCAATGTCAGACGATCATACTGAATAATGCCCAATTGAATCTCCTTGAAGAACCCTAGTGCTCTCAGGGGCTGCTTATTCTGCTCATAAGCTTTAATTATTGAATTCCAGGAAACCACATCCCTAACAATCATCTCATCAAAAACTTTCTGACATTCACCAAAATGACCAAATCCCGAATACATGTTGATCAATGCATTAGCAACAAACAAATCAGAATCAATTCCATTTTTGACAGAATATAAGTGAAGCAAAACTCCTCTAGTAAAATCCTCTGCGTCTACACAAGCTGAAAGGAGACTTGCAATGGTTCTTGGATCCTGATTTATACCTTTGACTCTCATCTCATCTGACAAACGTAACGCCTCTTTAGCATTTCCAGTTTGAAAGTACCCAGAAATCATTGCATTCCAAGAACCCATGTCCCGTATGGGCATTTCAGCGAATAACTTGCGTGCATCGCCCACAAGACCAAATCTAGAATACAAATGAAATACAGAAAAAACGAAATCAATAAATGATAAAAATAAAAAAAACCCCACAAATCTAGGAGAAAATCTACAACAGAATCCGAAATCAGCGGAAAGAATACGAAATCAGCGGGAAAATCAGCTCCGATTTTTCTGGTTGAATGTAAACAGAGTTGGACTTGTTCAATGTGAGCGGGAAAATCATCGGCTATATATAAAAAACTACCGTTTACTCACTTCTTCACCTCTTTTGTTTTCCTCCTCCGTTCCAAATTCTTCCATTGAACCATCTTCTTTTGTTTTCCTCCTTCATCTGTTTCTCTTTTGTTCCAAATTCTTCCATTGAACCATCCTCTTTTATTTTCCTCCTTCATTTGTTTCTCTTTTGAATCATCTTATACTAATCCATCGCTAATGGTCGGTGGCCAGATTGAAGCTATAAAGATAATATGTTAGGCTAAAGCCTGGAAATATATAGATACAATGGTAAGGTAACCCTAATTATAGACATATACAAAATGACCTATGTATCCTTAGTAACCCTAATACGCCCCCTCAAGTTGGAGCATGTAGATCACGAATGCCCAACTTGGACCGCAAATATAGAAAGGAATTCTGTCCTAAAGCCTTGGTGAAGATGTCGGCAATCTGTTCTGATGAACGAACATGTGATGTCTGAATGGTGTCGTCCTGAACTGCATCTCGAATAAAATGACAATCTATCTCGATATGTTTCGTACGCTCATGAAACACAGAATTGGCAGCAATACGTAGAGCAGCCTGGTTGTCACAGAAAAGACGCATAGGATCCTTAGGAAAAATGCCAAAATCACGTAGTAAAGCTCTCAACCAAATTAGCTCACTCGTAAGATGTGCCATAGATCGATATTATGCCTCAGCCGAAGAACGTGAAACAGTAGCATGTTTCTTGGTTTTCCACGCAATAGGTGAATGACCAAGAAATACAATATATCCGCCAACCGAACGTCGAGTAATACGACAAGAAGCCCAATCAGAGTCGCAAAAACCGGATAGAAGAAGATCACAATCGGAGCGAAACCAAATACCTTGCCCAAGAGAACCTTTCAAGTAATGAACCACTCGCAAAGCAGCAGCCCAGTGAGCCTCATATGGTTGTTGCATGAACTGAGAAAGAGTATGGACCGCAAAACTTATATCAGGGCGAGTGTTCGTCAAGTAGATGAGGCGACCTACAAGACGACGGTACTGCTCAGGATCCGAGTGTAGATCACCAGAAGCATCGGACAATCGATGATTTTGCTCAAGAGGAAAATTAACTGGACGACACGCAAGAAGGCCGCATTCGAAGACAATATCTGTATCGTACTTACGCTGCGACAAGTAAATCCCATCGGAGGTCCTCGCAACCTCAATCCCTAAAAAATATTTGAGAACTCCAAGATCCTTCATATGAAAACAGTGTCGAAGATATGTCTTGAAGACCTCTAACATATCAACATCATTTCCACCAATCAAAAGGTCATCAACATAGACGAGGACGTGAAGATGTCGCGTACCTCGTACCAATGAAAATAAGGATGAGTCTGACCTGGATTGGAGAAAACCGTATGCCAGTAGCGCCTTGGCAAGCTTATCAAACCAACAACGAGGAGTTTGTCGTAGACCATAGAGGGACTTTTTGAGTTTGCAAACCAATTTGGGGTTGTCACACAACAAACCAGGAGGTACCTTAATGTAAATATCTTCATGTAGATCACCATGCAAAAAGGCGTTATGGACATCCATTTGATGAATCACCCAATGTTTTGCGGAAGCAACAGCCAAGAACGAACGAACAGTAGTCATCTTCACAACAGGAGCAAATGTCTCCTCGAAATCAACCCCTTCGGTTTGTCGATTGCCAAGAACAACTAATCGAGCTTTGTATCGTTCAATACTCCCATCAGATTTATACTTGATTTTATAAACCCATCGGCATCCAATAGCTTTCTTCCCCGGTGGTAAAGTAGTCAAACTCCAGGTATCATTTAGTGCCAAAGCACTTAGTTCTTGCTGCATAGCCTCGGCCCATCGTGTAGACGTAATGGCTTCGGCATAAGAACGAGGCTCGGTCCCAGTGTCAAGAGCTGCAAGAAAAACTCGATGTCTCGGAGTAAAATTAGTATTAGTAACGTAATTCGCAATGGGATACGAGACAGTACCTGAGGACACTGAGATGGGTGGAGAAGAAATGCGAATGGGGTCTTCAAGACAGCGAGCAGAGTACGTGACATAATCCCGAAGCTTAACCGAAGACAGCTTAGTACGTTGGCCCCGACGAAGCGTAACAGCTGTAGGAAGCAAGGAACCACTATCAGCAGAAGAGCTATCTTGTGGTGATGAGTCCGCAGTCAATGTGGTCTCAGGTACATCGCCATGACCCGAAAATTCCTGGAGTGGAGACTGACCATGAGGTAAATCGTGAGGTAAATCCTCCCGCCCCCTGTCCGAAGTAGCCAAATGTGGTATATCCGGATGATCATAAAAAAACGAAGGATGAGGAGCAGATGGAGATGAGACGGACGAAGGTAAGCCTGTGGAACTATCCGCAAACGGAAAAATGTGCTCAAAGAATACCACATCCCGGGAAATGAAGGACTCACGGGTCTCAACGTCAAACACCTTCCATCCTTTTTGTCCAAATGGAAATCCAATCAAGACGCATTTGTGTCCACGAGGAGCAAACTTATCTGTCTCTTTCTTCCCTTTATGTGCATAACATAGACACCCAAAAGTGCGTAGACGATCATAGGACGGTGGAGAGCCATACAAGACCTCATACGGAGTCTTTCCTTGAAGTAATGTAGATGGAGTTCGATTTATCAAATATGATGCGCCCAAAATGCATTCCCCCCAAAAAGTCGTAGGTAGATGAGATTGAAACATAATAGCTCGGGCAACATTGAGTATATGGCGATGTTTGCGTTCAACACGGCCATTCTACTGAGGCGTGTAGACACACGATGTTTGGTGAAGTATTCCATGTGTGTGAAAGTAGCGACGTAGGCCAATGAACTCGGCCCCATTATCTGTCCTAACAACCTTCACATAGCGATCAAATTGTCGTTTCACCATTTCACAAAAATTAGGCACAATATCTTTGACTTCTATTTTAGAACTCATCAAATAAACCCAAACAGCACGTGAATGATCATCCACTAGTGTAAGAAAGTAGATCGCACCAGATGTAGCATGCACATTATATGGCCCCCAAATATCAGAATGAATTAAGTCAAAACAAGATGTAGCATTGGACTCACTAGGAGAAAACATAGCACGTGTTTGTTTTGCTCGAAAACAAATATCGCAAGGATCCTTATTCTTGTTCTGTTTAGAAACACCAAAAACATCAGGCAAAAGATCTAAAACTTTATCAGACGGGTGGCCAAGCCGATGATGCCACAAATCCCGAGAAACCAACGTACTAGCATGAAAGGCTCTAGGTCCAACTATTCCTCGAAGCTTGTAAACCCCATCGCATTCTTCACCCGCTCCAATCAGGGTCTTCGCGATACGGTCCTGAATCACACAAAAGCGATTAGTAAACGTTACAATACAATCATTACTTTGCAGCAAACGCGAAACAGAGATCAAGTTGCAAGTAAGTGAAGGCACGTAAAGTACATGCCGAAGAAAAAACGAGTTTCCCAATAATAAGTCACCCGTATGAGTAGCCATAGTACAATCACCATTGGGTAAACCTATGGGACATGGAGTAATTGGCGTAACATTCATCAATGAATGTAAAATTCCCGTCAAGTGATGTGACGCGCCGGAGTCCAAAATATATTTAGTGTAATCTGTCTTACCGGATTGAGTGTCATCTGGCCCGTGTGGTTTCAGCTTGAGCAATGACAGCAAGGTAGACCATTGTTCATCATTGAACCCCGGCATAGCACTGCGATCAAGATCACGATCGGTCCTGGAATCAGTGGTGGGCTCAGTGACACGAGCGGCATTCGCCCGAGCGTGTGGAGGCCGTCCACCACGAACAGCACGATCGGGCACTCGGGATCGGGCGTTCCTCCTAGGGCGTTCCGGATACCCGATGATAAGGTAGCAAGTGGAAACATCATGACCTGGTTTGTGACAATGAGAACAAACAACAGACCTATCACGCACCGGAACCGAAGAAGCAGGCACGGGAACTGGCAAAGGAGACGTTGCTGAGAACCCCACAATTGTCCCACGGTCATCTCGACCGCGAGTAATGATCCGGTGATGCTCTTCATGCACAACTTTGTAGTGAACTTGATTAAGACTTGGAAGTGGGTCGGATCCAATGACCTGCGACCTAATAGTGCCAAAAGTGCCATCATCAAGACCCATGAGGAATTGGTGAATCTTCTCCTCCTCACGATCACGAACAAGCTCGGCATTAAGAACAACTGCATGTGACGTACCACAACCACATGTACGAATTGGTTGATAGGTGTCCAATTCCTCCCAAAGCTTCTTCAACCGTCCAAAGAAGACTTGAACACTCTGATTCTGCTGTGAGCAACGAGCAAGTTCTGCACGAATTTGATGAACACGTGCAGCATTCCCGGCCGAAAACTGTTGGCGAAGATCCTCCCAAAGTGTCCTCACATCATCAACAATGGAGATGTTGGTGCGCAATTGCGGATCAATAGTATTGAACAACCATTCAATAAGCATGGAATTGACGAGAGCCCATTCTTCACGATCATGGGAATCCATAGATGGCGGAACAATCGTACCATCGAGAAAACCTAACTTTCTCTTCGTGCGAAGAGCATGCCGAATGTGTTTGGCCCACTCTTCGTAGTTAGCATCACCACGAAGTTGAACCGATGTAATCACTGTCCCCGGCCCCTCCGATGGATGCAAATAGTAGGGCGAACCAATATTGGAGGTGGCACGACGGATAGCTTCATCGCGCGGAACACTTCCCTCGCGCGGCAATGACGGATCTGCCGGAATCGCAGACGGCGGAGCACTGGAATTCACATCAGTGGGAGACATCGCTGGAACGAGCAGAAAAGCGGCAGACGAAGCTCTGGAGCAATGGCACCGGAACAGAGACTCGGCAGGCGGAGCTCTGGATCGATGGCACCCGGAACTTCACCCAATCGGAAACAACCGAATCGGAACAGAGAGACCAACCGAACAGAGCAGCGATTCGATTTGAACGGCTGCAAATCGATTTGCTACGAACAGCAAATCGGAACAGAGACGATCTGGAACAGAGACGATTAGAGCAGCAGAACGGAGACGACGATTCGGACGACGAACAGAGCAGCAACGGACAGTAAACAACCCGGATCGATGGCGTTCGTCGAACAGCAAGCCGGACACGCGACGGAACAGAGTATACCGCCGAACAGAGTACCGGAAACGATGGACAGTGAACAGAGACGATGAACAGTAACACGAACGAGGATGAAGACGAACAGTGAATTTTTTTTTTTTTTTGAAACTCTCGACGGCTACGCGTGCTCTGATACCATATAAAGATAATATGTTCGCTTGAATATTATTAGGCTAAAGCCTGGAAATATATAGATACAATGGTAACGGTAACCCTAATTATAGACATATACAAAATGACCTATGTACCCTTAGTAACCCTAATAGAAGCCTGAATGTGTAATGCTCCAAACAGGCCTCTGTATATGAATGCCACCTTTTTTAAGTTTACACTTTTATATTTGAGCAGTAATTTGTTTCAACTGCTTTTGGCTACAACAAATTTCTATGAATTGTTTTTGTTGTATCGTGGGCATAGGAAATCGGTGTTTATAATGCAATATAATTTAATAATATATTGGGATTGTTTCAAAATTCCAATATTGACTGATAAATAGTTGATTTTGTTGTCTTTTTCTGCATATCTTCTGATTATTTTTTGTGTTCTCGCAAGATCTTCCACGGACATTCTCTGGTCACCCATGGTTTAGACACTCTAGAAATCCATGCTGCTCTTAAACAAGTGTTTGTCGGGTATTCTTTCCATAATTCTAATTTTAGATATTGTCATATAGATTAATTATCTTTCGCTTTCAAAACCTTATCTCAATGATTTTTCTTCCTAAGATCTTAATTCTTTAACAAGAATTGTTTAGCTTCAAATTTCCTCTTCCATTTGCATAAACCCTAATTACGTCGTAATATTATTATTATTTATTATGAAGACTGAAAAAGACGCATTCTGGATGCTTATCGTTCTCTTGGAAAATGTATTAGTAAATAACTACTATACAAACATCTGCCATTTGTGGAGGGCTTAAATTACGTCGCAACATTATTATTATTTGTCATGAAAGTTGAAAAAGACGCATTATAAATGTTTGCCGTCCTCTTAGAGAATGTATTAGTCAATGTCTGCTACACAAACAACTTGTGTGGCTGCCATGTCGAGCAACGGGCAAATAACTTGTCTAGATGCCATGTCGATCAGCGGATTTTTAAGGATTTGCTTATTGAATCTACACAAACAAACAGCCAAGAGAATGTATTTCATATATGCTTGCTTGCTTGTGTAGATTTAATAAGCAAATCTTTAAAAATCCGTTGATCGACATGACATCTAGACAAGTTGTTTGCGTGTTGCTCGACATGGCAGCCAGACAAGTTGTTTGTATAACAGACATTGACTAATACATTCTCTAAGAGGACATCAAGCATTCAGAATGCGTCTTTTTCAGTCTTCACGACAAATAATAACAATGTTGCGACGTAATTTAGGCCCTCCATAAATGACATACAAGTTGATTGTATAGTAGTTATTTACTAATACATTTTCCAAGAGAACGACAAGCATCCAAAATGTGTCTTCTTTAGTCTTCATGATAAATAATAATGTTGCAACGTAATTTAGGCTCTGCACAAATGGTAGAGAAAATGAGAAGCTGAACAACTCTTGTTAAAGAATTAAGATTTTGGGAAGAAAAATTATCGATATAAGGTTTTGAAAAAGGAAGATAATTAGTCTATATGATAATACCCAACATTAGAGTTATGGAAGGAATACCCGACAAGCACTCGTCTAAGAGTAGCATGAATTTCTGGAATGTCCAACCATGGGTGACCAGGGAAGGTCCGTGGAACAGCATAAAAAGTTTCAAGCATCGACTTACGACCTAGTATGTCCATCAGTTTGTGGGTGGAAAGTAGTGCTAAATCGTAGTTTTGTGCCTGACAGTTTAAACAACTCTTTCCAAAAGTCACCCAAAAATATCTTGTCTCTATGTGAAACAATTGATTTAAGAAACCCATGTAAACGAACAAGCTCTTTAACGAAGAGCTAAGCAACTTCTTATGTTGTAAATGACTATTTCAACCGAATAAAATGGCAATACTTACCGAGTCTATCAACCATCACCATTATCACACTTTTCTTTATGTTATCTTGCATCTTTATAAATAATGGTTTCAGCATTTCAAATTAAATCTTTTATTGTTACTTTATCTCTTTCTTCCTCTTTTTAAGTTTCGCTCTCTTTCGACTTTATTTAATTTGATTAGATTTCCATCTTTATCACCATCCATTTTTTCTTGGTTTTTGTCCATCGCATCAACATGTTTATATTAATTTAGGTTTTGAAGATGTATCATATAAAAATATAAGAAAGATATACAAAACAAAAAGGTTCCAAAAAAATTACCAAATATGTGATGATAGTTACATGTCCGGTAGTAGAGTTTTTAATTTAAATTTCTGACAGTACACTGATGGTGTAAGGCTAAACCCATGGCAGAAGATTTTCCGTGATCTTAACTCTAACCGCCTTTGGGCTATAACATAATCTCGTCATGAGAATCTCCTTTAATACGGTGAAAGAGTGAGGAGGAGGCAGCTTCTATGGAAACCGAGAGAGGTTTTCGGGCTTGCTGAGCTCTCCACGATCTTCATTAGCGACTTGGTGGTGGTTTCCTTCGCATCCCATCCTTAACATTTTCTCTCGGGGGAAGAGGTTTATGGGCTTGTTTGAGCTCTGCACGTGCTTCATTTTAATTTTTTTATTCGATTATTATATGTTTTAAAAAAATTACCATTTTGCTCAAATAATATTTTTCCATAATTATTCCCTTTATAGTATATATGATAAATTATATACTTTTTGAATATATATTTTTTAAAATATTTTAAATTAAATCGAAATTGAACTTGTTGTCAATCAACTTCTTGACAGAGATAGTCAACTCGTTTATTGATTATGATCCCATAATATCTCAAAATTCATGGACGATAGAGGATTGTATAAAAAATTAAAAGGGTAACTCCCACATGTGTTTGGAAAGGTTTTCGAAACTGAATTTGATGGACAAAACCTCATCGAGTACAACTGTTTGAAAATTTTGAAAATATTGATTTAGTTATTTTTTTAATCAATTTGAAATCATTTTGTTAAAACCCAATATAAATTAATATGTAATTGGTTATTTTTTAAACAAATTCGACACTCTCTTCAACCTTTGGCTTCGCCTTGCCTACAACATAATAGATATATAGCATAACTTCATATCAACCCCTATGATTAAAAACAAAAACAAAATATTTGTTATTTGTTTCACGCGAACAATGTCTTCATATGCTTCTTTGATATCACATAGTTGATTGTGAAGTGACCTAGTTGATTGTGAAGTGAGGATCCATGTCTAAAGCATGCTCATTTTTGTTAAGAACATGAATTAACTTTCTTTGAGCTAACTTGAATTGGTTTCTGCAAGTTGATGTTGTATAATCTGCACAAAATACGGAAAAAATACGAAATTCTTTTTAAAAATGTTCATAAAATTGTGAAGTAATGAATTATCCAAGCTCAAATGTTGCTCTACTAACTGGCCTTCCTATAATAAGAAGGAAAATCTACAAATCCGTAAGAAATGGATATGAAGAGTTTGGAAATATGACTTTTTTATTAACCAAAATACCTGAGTGTTATAAATCCATGGTAAACATATCCATCTAAATTAAAGAGATCTTATTTACTTGAATGAACATCGTTTTACTAAGGCGTAGAGAATTTGGAAGTAAAAAGTATAAGAGAAACCTTTTTATTTGGAAGATCACGCCAACCAGCACCCGACCTCTTTGGGATACTCTGACACTGAATGAGATCCAGTTTATTCATCTCTTTAGAATTGTGATCAGTGAGAACAACCATGTTCCCTCTTATCCTCTTTTGGAAACATGAGATGGGATCACTTTGATACTGAAAAAAACAGATGTCCAGTTTAAACATCAAACAGTTAATGTACTTATCCAAATTTAAAACTCACATTAGGAGTTCATCCTCGTTTGAAGCAGTTCCTTCTATCTCTCATCCCTTTGATTTGAATGTTTGTTGGACATGCATATTATATTATTCGCTTGCTTGAGTTTTCAACCTTTAACTCTCTTTTCTTTCAGTCTATAGTCCCAATCCCGTATGAGTTCAAGGGCTTTGTTGGGTCAACAATTCTAACTACCGAAGTCAAGAAAATACAGTTGGTAAATGTCAAGATTACAATAGAGCAGGAGCAGAAGTTAAATTATAAGTAGACATAACAAAATGGTTTATATGTTATTGAACCGATTGCATAAGATCAATGTAATGAGATGGAGCATAATTCTTTTCGGAAGGTAATAAAGGTCCCGATGTGATTCACACAGATAAGTTATCACATATATCAGAAGGAAGCTCATTAGAAACCTTTAGAATTGAAATAGCACATCACATACCCAAACTTTTAAGACAAATAGGAAATATAGTATCAAAAGTAAAACATGACAAGAAAATCATTAAATTCATGAGCCTAGCCGTAAGAAAGAACTCTTTTGCAGCAGAAAATGCACTGCAGATGCCTATTAATAGATTCAAAGATATGCCAATATGACGGTGGTAGAAATTAGATGCCTATTTCTACTCCAACCTCTTCCCTTTGCCTTATAAACTGACGCGAGCCACATCTATCAAGCATGGCTGCGATAGCGGTAAAAAACATCAGAAATAAAATATACAAGGTGGAATAAACAAATTACAAATCAATGTCAGTAAGATAGAATAATCCAAACATAAGCATAATCGAATTTCAACGTAGCTATATTTTTTAGTAGCCTAATATTTTAGTAGAATGATCAAAGGATCTCTTGTTTCATTTCTTGATCCATATGATCCAGAGATATGATCCATTTCTCAAGACCTATGGTTTGAACATAAATCAGTAGCCATGAACCAATGAAATAAGATATTACAAACACATGATGAATCCGAAAAGCAATTGCCAGAACGTATCCAATTCAAACTCCTGCCGCTTGGATTCTAATGCAGCCCTCTGATCATCAAGGATCTTCCCGATCTCCATCTATTCAACATTATTTCCATAAGTAATTGATTTCTTAGCCAAAATATCAATTTCTAAATAGCATCTAGAATTTAGACTCTCGAGAAATTAAGGGTAAAATCAAGCTTCACCTGCTCCCTCTCAATAACCTTATTTTCCAATTGTTGAAGCTCCCTCTCCTTCATCTGAACCATGCTGCTCTTGGCCTCAATGTCCTAAAATTTACAAAATAATCAATAATAAGATAGAAAATCTTGATGAAGTTAAAGTAATACAAGACTCAGAACTCACTTTTTCCTTTGAAGCAATTTCAGCTAGTATATTGTTTATACGCTCTTCTCTCGCGTTTAACTTTGAATTCGCAATATCAATCTTCTGCTGCAACTCTTCAAGACTCATCTCTTTCTGCTTTACACTTCTTTCGTGTTCAATAGCTTTTTCCTCTCTTTCGTTAAGACTTCTTTTAACTTCAAACATCTTTTCTTCCTCTTCTGTCAATTTCTTCTCCCATTCTTGTAAGTCTTCTCGTTGCTTATACAACATTGCTTCATGCGCTTCTCGCCTATGAAACACAAACAAAATATCAAATGTAAATGAAAATTTACGCGTTTTCACAAAACAAGGGCTGCCGTCAAATTCAACAGTAATTTAAACTTACTCTGTAGCCAAGGAAAGTTGCTCCCTTTGAAGCATTTTTTCACGGGTTTCCACGTCCTTTAGTTTCCGCTCCAATTCAGAACTCTTCCTATTAACCTCCGCAAGCTTTTCTTCGGCTATGAGTCTCTTTCTTTCAACCTCTAAAGTTTTCTTCTCAATGCCATCAACCAAAGCTTTTGCTTCTGCTAATTTCGATTCAGAATCCGACTTTACCTCAGAATGTTCTTGATGCAAATATTTCATCGCCTTCTCAAGCTATCGTATAAAACAGTAGAATTGTTAAATTGGCCCAAGGAACAAAAACCATTAAGATATGGTTAGCTTACTGTTATTGATTAATGCACAATACTTTACAGTTTTTATCTGTTTCTTGTGCATATCACTAATTAAATGTAATGATTTCTCTGTATTAAATAAACTATAGATTTGAGTTTACATATAATTAATAAAGAAGATAACAGAGAAACTGTAAACTGTTATACATTAATTACTAACAGTAAGCTAATTATATCTTATTTAAAACCACCAAGGATTACTTGCTAAACAAAATCAAAGGCCAGTAGGAACATATAATCCTACGTGAAATCGAGACGGGAAAACAAAGGAGATAACTATATTATCCTACGTGAAATCGAGACGGGAAAATAAAGGAGAAAACTATATGATCCTACATGAAATCGAGACGTGAAAACAAAGGAGATAACTATATGATCCTACGTGAAATCGAGAGGGGAAAACAAAGGAGATAACTATATGATCCTACGTGAAATCGAGAGGGGAAAACAAAGGAGATAACTATATGATCCTACGTAAAATCGAGGCGGGAAAACAAAGGAGATAACTATATGATCCTACGTAAAATCGAGACAGGAAAACAAAAGAGATAACTATATGATCCTACGTGAAATTGAGACGGGAAAACAAAGGAGATAACTATGTACCATTGGCATACAATTACATAAGGAATATCCAAAAGAAGTAAAGATACCTCAGCAACAGATTGCTTTTCAACAATCAAAGCTTTCCTAAGATTTTCTTCTCTTTGTTCAGTTTCAGATAAAGCAATTAAATTTGATGTGCGTTCACGTTTCAGAATTTCCTCAGCTTCATCTACTGCTTGCTTTAACTCTTCATTTCTTGTATTCCATTTCTTCTTTTCAATTAGCAGAAGCCCCATAGTATGCTGGTAATCAAAGAGCTGTAGACATATATATTTCTCAGAGAAGAACACTAACTGATAATTCATAATATGTTCATCATGTTCACACAAATCCATTGTAATTATAATCAACACCCTAAAGATTATACAGATAGCCAAATCCAGAGAGCATACTCAAAATGAATCCAACCAATACCCTTTTTTACCTCTTTTTCAAGCTTCGAGATCTTATCTAAGAGCGCTTCACGGTCTTTCCTCTCCATAGACGCTTCATCCAACATACCAACCTCTTTAAACCTTTGCCAATCATCCATGTATTCCCCAGACCCCAACGACGCTCCCAAACCGCCCGTCAGCGGCGGCGGTGGTGTCATTTCTCCGGAGAAAGCCACTGCTTTTCCCTTCCGATCATTCCTCCTGGTATCACTTCCCGGAGCCTGCACCGGCCATTGCTTTTTATGTGGAGTGAACATTGGCTTCGAACCCTACAGACCCAGATCCATCAAAAGAAGAAGAACAGAAGCGGAACCCTAATCTCAATCTTAGATTCAACGACTTCCCAGATCATACAAAACTGCACAGAACGAGAAACTGATCGGCGACTGGGGGAATCGAAGAAGCAAAAGGAAACGCGACTGCTTCGTTGAACGCAGTTATCTCAATGGTTCGTGTTTGCTGATTCGCACGGCCACACCGGAACCAGTGTTTACCACTAAGACACTGGCTTGGCCGTTTAATTACTAAATTAACCTTGAGGGTCCCGATTGCAAATTTGTCGTATATTCAGGGGTGAACTCGTAAATAGAGGAGCCCTGCACTTTACAACTGCCCTTTAGCTCCCGTTTTGCCAAACAGAAGTCGGCCCAAATAATTGATATGGAAAATTACCAGAAGGACCCGCTGTTATACACGTGTCTACATATGATTGGATAAATGGGTTGGACTCATCGGGAGTGCACCAGGCTATTATGGTCAGAAAGATATATTCTCTTTACGTCGAAGGGGAACGGATAATCAAAGAGATGCTCCCCTCGTTGGCCCCAAATCAGAATAAACCCTAATTTTCTCCATCTTGTCTCTCTCATTTCTCTATCTCTCGGAAGGGATCAGGAATTCAGGAGAGTGTGATTCGTCTCTCTTGACTTTAAGCTTCCCTTAGTTCTCTCTTTGTCTGTGTTTCTTGTAGTGTTTCGGCTAAACGAGGCATAGATCGGAGATGGCGTCGGATAATACGGGCGCGAAATCGAGCTCCGCGGCGGATTCTTACATAGGGAGCTTGATCAGCTTGACATCGAAGAGCGAGATCAGATACGAAGGGGTTCTGTATAACATTAATACGGATGAATCCAGTATCGGACTTCAAAATGGTACGAGATTCAATCGCCTGTGTTGCAGAGTGGACGATGAGGATTGCTCGTTCGTTTAGTGAAATTTCTATTATTTCATTGCGTAGTCTTCTGTGATTTTGGAGGCTCTCGTGGATTTATTTGTGTTTTGCTTCCACTGTTGCAATTTTCGATGTTATTGTGAACATCGTGCTCCGTTACTGAAGCGATTTAGTTAGGTTAGAATAGGATTCGATGCTTCTTTAGCTTGGGGTTAATGAATAAGAAATATTTGTGTACGAATATAGTGCATCATAGTTAGTCGACTCGATTGACTTTACTTTTTTGTATAGTGAAGGGTGGAGTTGATCAGACTATAACCTTGAATACAAGTGATTTGAGCCTATTTATAGAGCTTGGTGGCTGGCGAGCTGAATCTGACATTGTTGGTGCTACATGGAGAGATCGAGATTTGTTCTCATTTGTGAATTTTCGCATGTGTAGTTCGATCATTTGGGACTGAAGGGAGGAAAAAGGATGGTCCGCAGATTCCAGCTAGTGAAAAAGTTTATGAGTACATATTGTTCCGGGGAAGCGACATCAAGGTATCTAATGGGATGATACTGATGTTTCTATGTGCCCATTGTGATCAGGCTGATACTTCAACACCGATTTCTTTTGTTGTTGGCAGGATTTGCAAGTCAAAGCCTCTCCCCCTGTTCAGTCTACTCCCACTATAAACAATGACCCTGCTATAATTCAGGTGAATAGATAATTTCTGGATAACAATGTCAGCCTTGAATTCAGAGCCAATTGACATGACGCCATCATCCACTTATCTATATTTTTTCTTTCTGCAGTCTCACTATCCTCGCCCGACGCCAACATCTAGCAGCTTGCTTTCTACCGTGAGTGGATCACCAACTGACATTAGTTCTCATAGTGCACAAGTAGGACAACATGGGATAGGATTTCAAGGAAGCTTGCCTTTGTATCCACCTGGTGGAAATTTTGGGTCATGGGGAGCGTCACCACAGCCGCCAATGTATTGGCAAGGATACTACCCTCCACCTCCAAATGGTCTTCCTCAATTGCATCAGCAGTCTCTACTTCGACCCCCTCCTGGACTGTCAATGCCTACCTCTCTGCAGCAACCTCTGCAATTTCCTAACTTTAGTAGCACTCTGCCAGGCTCCTCTAGTCTGCAAGGTTCGAGCTTGCCAGAAGCACCTTCTCCTTTGCTCACTCTGAGTACGAGTTCTCCAATTTTAGTACCCAGTTCATTGTCTACCTCTGCACTGCCATCTGCGCTCTCTTCAGCGTTGCCATCCATGCTCTCTTCAGCGCTGCCATCCATGATCTCTTCAGCATTGCCATTGTCATCGTCCCTGCCGTCGATCCGGCCATCGGCACCGTCTGCTTCACTAGCTTCAGAGATATCACCTAGTTTATCAGCTAACAGAGCTCCCCTTGCTTCTCTGCATACCCTAACTCAAGACTCTAGCTTGCCACACCTCTCTCTTTCAACTACTGCAAGCGCTGATTCCAATGCAGCCCTACCTCAAATTTCTAACAAATCTAGCATAGTTCCTATTTCTCTGCCACAGACGGCATCCATGTCTGTGGGTCCTGCTGTTGGGGTTTCTGCTTCTGTAAGCCAAGACAAGCCAAAACCTTCTTTGATAACTCCAGGTCAATTGCTACAGTCTGGATCAACCACAGTCTCGTTGTCTCCACTCTCAAAGTAAATTTGAATTTTCTGATGTTCGCAATAGAGTTTTCTTGGAGATATAGTACATTGTACTGTTGTATCAGTCTGACATTAGTTACAGTACATTGTAATGGGTTCATTCGATGCCTGTGTTTGCTTGTTAAAACATCTGGAAAGCAAGCTGGGTTTTTTCCATGTATTTGTCGTCCGTTTTTACATGTCAAGCTATATGTATTGTGGAAGGTATGATTTGATGACTAGGATAATTGATGACTGATTTTTTTTCTCAGGTGAACGGGCCCTCTTTCCATAATCATAATGGTTACAGGGGACGTGGAAGAGGAAGAGGAAGAGGAGCTGGGGTATCATTCTTCTGTCTTCTTGTTTAGAACCAATGCAATTTGGATATCTTGAATGGCTGAGGATGATGAGAATGTAGAACTAATATCATGTATGCTAATCTTTCTTTTGAACAGAGATCACACCAAGTAATGAAGTTCACTGAAGATTTTGATTTCACGGCAATGAATGAAAAGTTCAATAAGGATGAAGTGTGGGGACATCTTGGGAAGAGTAGCAAAGGAGATGGAAAAGATGGTGATGAAGATGATTACACAGGCGAAGAAAATGCTGAGTTGCCTAAGATCGATGCTAAGGTACGTGAATTGAACTCATAATGAAACAAACCCATCATTCGCTCTTTCATTTGTTGTCTCATGTGCCTTTGACATTTGTTCTTCAGCCCGTGTACAATAAAGATGACTTCTTTGATTCTCTCTCGAGTAATGCTCTTGACCGGGAATCTCAAAATGGAAGACCTAGGTTCTCTGAGCTAAGAAAGCTGGATACTGAGGTATATAGTCTATATATCATCACCCAGAACTAGACTCTATTCAATCTTTTTGAATCGTAAATACTGATTTGACTTTATAATGGGATGATTCCAGACATTTGGTGAGTTCTCAAGATATAGAGGTGGCCGGGGAGGTCGTGGTTATGCACGCGGTGGTCATTCACGCGGGGGTTACGGATATGGAGGAGGTCGTGGTGGTTATGGGTATGGAGGACGTGGCCTTGGGAGAGGCCCATCCAATCGCACATCCTAAAGTGTTTTTGCTTATGGGTGAAAACAAAGTAACCAGTGCTCGTTTAGTAAGGAAGTCTAGGGCTCTCATGGTTTGCTATTGTTGTGTTTTGTCTTGTTGGTCCAACCATCCATTGCTTCGGACACCATCTTCTCGGATGTTGTTGACCCTTTTGTTCTTCAGTGTTTTGTTATTTTCTTTGATTCTAGACTTACTCCCAAGTGTTGTCTACAATTGGGTTGGGGACTTTTGTCTTTGAAAAAAAATAAAGGCATTCCCGTTAGTGTATCATCGATTATGGAATGTTTGGTGTTGTTGGCTCTTTTATTCATACACTCGTCTGATTTGCAATAGTCTCGAGTAGGATTGTTGCACATAGTAATATTTGCAAATATGCCCCTTAACTCGTTTTGCCAAACAGAAGTCGGCCCAAATAATTGATATGGAAAATTACCAGATGGACCCGCTGCTAGCCACGTGTCGATATATGATTGGAGAAACGGGTTGGACTAATCGGGAGTGCACCAGGGTATTATGGTCAGGAAGATATATTCTCTTTACGTCGAACCGGAACGGATAATCAAAGGAAGATGCTCCCCTCTTTGGCCCCAAATCAGAATAAACCCTAATTTTCTCCATCTTGTCTCTTTCGTTTCTCTATCTCTGGGAAGGGATCAGGAACTCAGGAGAGTGTGATTCGTCTCTCTTGACTTTGAGCTTCACGTAGTTCTCTCTTTGTCTGTGTTTCTTGTAGTATTTCGGCGAAACGAGGCTTAGATCGGAGATGGCGTCGGATAATACGGGCGCGAAATCGAGTTCCGCGGCGGATTCTTACATAGGGAGCTTGATCAGCTTGACATCGAAGAGCGAGATCAGATACGAAGGGGTTCTGTATAACATTAATACGGATGAATCCAGTATCGGACTTCAAAATGGTACGGGATTCAATCGCCTGTGTTGCAGAGTGGACGATGAGGGTTGCTCGTTCGTTTAGTGAAATTTCTATTATTTCATTGCGTAGTCTTCTGTGATTTTGGAGGCTCTCGTGGATTTATTCGTGTTTTGCTTCCCCTGTTGCTATTTTCGATTTTATTGTGAACATCGGACTCCGTTACTGAAGCAATTAGTTAGGTTACAATGAGATTCTGCCTCTTGAGCTTGGGATTAATGAATAAGAAATATTTGTGTACGAATATAGTGCATCATAGTTAGTCGACTCGATTGACTTTACTTTTTCGTATAGTGAAGGGTGGAGTTGATCAGACTATAACCTTGAATACAAGTGCTTTGAGCCTATTTATAGAGCTTGGTGGCTGGCGAGCTGAATCTGACATTGTTGGTGCTACATGGAGAGATTGAGATTTGTACTCATTTGTGAATTTTCGCATGTGTAGTTCGATCATTTGGGACTGAAGGGAGAAAAAAGGACGGTCCGCAGATTCCAGCAAGTGAAAAAGTTTATGAGTACATATTGTTCCGGGGAAGTGACATCAAGGTATCCAATGGGATTATACTGATGTGTTTATGTGCCCACTGTGATCAGGCTGATACTTCAACACCGATTGCTTTTGTTGGCAGGATTTGCAAGTCAAAGCCTCTCCCCCTGTTCAGTCTACTCCCACTATAAACAATGACCCTGCTATAATTCAGGTGAACAGATGATTTCTGGATAACAATGTCAGCCTTGAATTCAGAGCCAATTGACACGACCCCATCATCCACTTATCTATATTTTTTATTTCTGCAGTCTCACTATCCTCGCCCGATGCCAACATCTAGTAGCTTGCTTTCTACCGTGAGTGGATCACCAACTGACATTAGTTCTCTTAGTGCACAAGTAGGACAACATGGGATAGGATTTCAAGGCAGCTTGCCTTTGTATCCACCTGGTGGAAATTTTGGGTCATGGGGAGCGTCACCACAGCCGCCAATGTATTGGCAAGGATACTACCCTCCACCTCCAAATGGTCTTCCCCAATTGCATCAGCAGTCTCTACTTCGACCCCCTCCTGGACAGTCAATGCCTACTTCTCTGCAGCAACCTCTGCAATTTCCTAACTTTAGTAGCACTCTGCCGGGCTCCTCTAGTCTGCAAGGTTCGAGCTTGCCAGAAGCACCTTCACCTTTGCTCAGTCTGAGTACGAGTTCTCCAATTTTAGCACCCAGTTCATTGTCTACCTCTGCACTGCCGTCTGCTCTCTCTTCAGCGCTGCCATCCATGATCTCTTCAGCATTGCCATTGTCATCTTCCCTGCCATCGATCCGGCCATCGGCCCCGTCTGCTTCACTAGCTTCAGAGATATCACCTAGTTTATCAGCTAACAGAGATCCCCTTGCTGCTCTGCATACCCTTACTCAAGACTCTAGCTTACCACCCCTCTCTTTTTCAACGACTGCAGTCGCTGATTCAAATGCTGGCCTACCACAAATTTCTAAAATATCTAGCATAGTTCCTATTTCTCTGCCACAGACGGCATCCATGTCTGTGGGTCCTGCTGTTGGGGTTTCTGCTTCTGTAAGCCAAGACAAGCCAAAACCTTCTTTGATAACTCCAGGTCAATTGCTACAGTCTGGTTCAACCACAGTCTCTTTGTCTCCACCATCTCAAAGTACAGATAAAGATGTGGAGGTGGTTCAAGTATCCTCGTCATCTGCCCCGGAACAATCTGTTCCAGTTACAACTGAGTCGCAGCTGGCCATATTGCCATTGCCTGCTCCTGCAAGGCCATCTCAAAAGGTTTTAGATTGCTTTATTTTTCAAAGTTATTTTAATCTTTTGTGTTGTTTTGGAATATCACTTTCTCTGTGTGATTGGATAAAGAATTTGAATTTTCTGATGTTCGCAATAGAGTTTTCTTGGAGATATAGTACATTGTACTGTTGTATCAGTCTGACATTAGTTACAGTACATTGTAATGGGTTCATTCGATGCCTGTGTTTGCTTGTTAAAACATCTGGAAAGCAAGCTGGGTTTTTTCCATGTATTTGTCGTCCGTTTTTACATGTCAAGCTATATGTATTGTGGAAGGTATGATTTGATGACTAGGATAATTGATGACTGATTTTTTTTCTCAGGTGAACGGGCCCTCTTTCCATAATCATAATGGTTACAGGGGACGTGGAAGAGGAAGAGGAAGAGGAGCTGGGGTAACATTCTTCTGTCTTCTTGTTTAGAACCAATGCAATTTGGATATCTTGAATGGCTGAGGATGATGAGAATGTAGAACTAATATCATGTATGCTAATCTTTCTTTTGAACAGAGATCACACCAGGTAATGAAGTTCACTGAAGATTTTGATTTCACGGCAATGAATGAAAAGTTCAATAAGGATGAAGTGTGGGGACATCTTGGGAAGAGTAGCAAAGGAGATGGAAAAGATGGTGATGAAGATGATTACACAGGCGAAGAAAATGCTGAGTTGCCTAAGATCGATGCTAAGGTACGTGAATTGAACTCATAATGAAACAAACCCATCATTCGCTCTTTCATTTGTTGTCTCATGTGCCTTTGACATTTGTTCTTCAGCCCGTGTACAATAAAGATGACTTCTTTGATTCTCTCTCGAGTAATGCTCTTGACCGGGAATCTCAAAATGGAAGACCTAGGTTCTCTGAGCTAAGAAAGCTGGACACTGAGGTATGTAGTCCATATATCATCACCCAGAACTAGACTCCATTCAATCTTTTTGAATCGTAAATAATGATTTGACTTTATAATGGGATGTTTCCAGACATTTGGTGAGTTCTCAAGATATAGAGGTGGTCGGGGTGGTCGTGGTTATGCACGCGGTGGTCATTCACGCGGGGGTTACGGATATGGAGGAGGTCGTGGTGGTTATGGGTATGGAGGACGTGGCCTTGGGAGAGGCCAATCCAATCGCACATCCTAAAGCATTTTTGCTTATGGGTAAAAAAAAAAAGTAACCGGTGATAGTTTAGAAGGGAAGTCTAGGGCTCTCATGCTTCGATTATTTGGGTTTGCTATTATTGTGTTTTTTCTTGTTGGATGCTGTTGACCCTTTTGTTCTCCAGTGTTATGTTATGTTCTTTGATTCTAGACTTGCTGCCAAGTGTTGTCTACAATTGGGTTGGGGAGTTTTGTCTTTGAAAAAAAAAATAAAGGCATTCCCATTAGTGAATCATCGATTATGGAATGTTTGGTGTTGTTGGCTCTTCAAGACTTGCACTCGTCTTGTTTGCAATAGTCTTGAGTACGATTGTTGCACATTGTAATATTTGCAAAAATGCCACTTAACTCGTTTTGCAGTGGACCATGCGACCTTTTAAGGAAGACTAGAACCAGAGTTTTGCCGTGGCAAGTGTTTCTCTGCCTCTATTGTAGGGCCACAGCCGAGACAGGTATTCTCAAGAAGATAGCCTTCTTACAGGCGAACAGCCATATTATCAGAGCGCTTTTGTCAATGGTAATGAAAAAAATTGCTTACTCTTATGAATATCAAAATGCTATCTATTTTAGTTGTTTCGATTGTATATTTGAGGATTATATAGTCTCTGATGCACCAAAGATGAACAATCTCACGAAAGGTATCATCGCATGGTGATGACAAGACTCCTATCCACGAACTTAGCTCCTCCAACCTTCCCTTGAATCTGAGACGGCAGGTGGATTACCCGTCTTTGGTCTCCAGCCTCTACCAAGAGCTCGGATCCTCCCCTGTACTGCAGTTGCGTCAAAGAATCCAAGAGTCAATACACATGAATATAGGTGTTCCTGTGTAAGTATGGTTTGCACCAGTTGCTTGTATCATACAACAAGGAATCTGAAGAGAAGGGTTTACCTGGTACAGCTTGATCTCTGATTTGTCGAAACCCGGCATGAAAAGAGTCACTGTTTTCTTTGATGTTTCAAATATCACCGATTTCGTCAGACTGCTTCCAAGGCTTAAGGTTTTGTCAGAAAGAAGTTGTCGGCTATTTGAATTTGCATGATTTAAGACAACTTTGTTCCACTCCGAATGAGTTGTCGTATATGGAACCACCGCAGACGCAAAAGGCAGCGGCGCAAATTCATCTTTTACTAGTTTCTTCGATTCATTGTTCAAATGAGGAGAAGAAAGAGAAAGCACCCCAGAGATATGAGCTCCCGCTTGTATTGTACAGCCCCAATACCGTAATGCTGATTTAACAGACATGGGATTGTTCGGGTCCATCACAAGAAAGCATCCCACTTTGGATCTCTCTCTAATGGCTGAAGCTCCTCTCTGTGAAATCGAGAATCATGTCATTTTAGTAAGTGAAATACACGTCTTTCGTATCGATGGGTCTGAATTTGTACCTCCAAGAATCGTTCCAACGCATCCCAAATGTCTGCACTTATCGTACCATTGAGAACAGACTTGTTCCCGGTTATGTTCACAGCCTCATCAACAAGTCTCATAATCGATGGACCTGCCAATCTTCCAATGTCAGTCTTCTCCGCTATACTCCTCAAGTATTTCAAGTACAATCTGCAATGCAATCACATTTCAGATCGAAAATCGGAGGTTTCCATTGAAATGGCTTTCGATTAAGAACGAAATGTGAAACCTTGCTTTACTGCTAACACCTATCATCCGAAGAGTGTCCTCAGTACTAACGCCATCGTATATTATCACGTCAAAGTTTTGACCTTTGTGGTTCCTTCTTGTTGCTTGCCTAATGAATCCCACAAGCCTCTCGAGTTCCAACATCGATAAGATCGGATCCATCCCAGGTAGCACTCCTAACTCTTCTCCTACCACCTGTTACATAAACAATAGATGAACACAAACATCTAAACCTCACCGTAACATGGTAAAGTCCGAGTTTTGTCACATACCCACCCCTTCAAGAACCCCTTGGGTCATATTAAGCCGAGCATCGGCTTTCTTCAGTTGGTTTAGAGGTTCCAGAAGCATCTGCACGTTTGACCACACAGTTGCTAAGCATATTGGCATGGAACTGAAAGCATATTCAGAAGAAGAAGAGAAAAGGGTAGAATAGACCTTTGTGGTTTCCAGTCGAACCACTGAAAGATTGTCATTACATAATGTAGGTGAAGTCCCAATCTTGGTTCCTAGAAGGTAATCAGCTGAAGGATCTTGATTGTGTACCACCAAGCATGTGCTTAGCCCAGCCATTGCGTAATGCTACCAACAGTCAAGAAATGTTCCAAATAACATTAGTTTAGCCACAATCAGAATGAATTGCAATTTTGATCCAAAAATCCATAAAACTTTGAATTAATCTAATATCCATCCACCACTATTTATGAAATTCAATTGATATAAACTAAAATCTGAAATTTTCAACTCCAAGGTCGTTCAATAAACCCAACAATCATTATCGGATTTTGGAACAAATCCCCAAACCGGAACAGAACAACAAAACTTGGATCAAAGAAGGATATATACATGGGCGGCGAAGACGGCGGCTGTAGTCTTGCCAGAACCACCTTTTCCGAGAAAAGTGACAAATCTCGTCGGTTTCTGAGAAGAATCACCGACTACATCGTTATTACCATCTCGCGGAGAAGCTGCCATAACCACAGCTCGACGTTTCCCGTCAATCGAAGCTGCTTCTGCCGGCGTGAAAGGAATGAGATTGCGACATGGGTTTGGAAATGGAAGAGATGAAACAAGCAAAGCCGCCATTTTTTGCCCCTTTCCTCTGCAAAGGAAAACCAAGGGATCCGATGAGGTTCAAAGGGTTAGTTGTTGTAAGCTCAACATGATGATTCCGTGACCAGACACACCAGCCTTGGCGTTTGCGTTTGCGTTTTTTAGGATCAAATTACAAAAAGAGTCCCCACTTTCTTGCTGCTTTCATCGATAAAGCCTCTAAACTTTTAAATTTTCAATTTTGGTTACAAACTTTATAATGGGGTTAATTTCAAAAATAACCTCGTGGAGAACTAAAAAACTTCAAAAATATCTTTTTCGAAAAAATTTTTTTTTTAAAAAATATCCTTATAAATGCTAAAATTCTCAAAATACTCTTTCCGACTTTTCTATTTGGGTTAACTTCAAAAATATATTCATAGGGCTAAAAAATTTCAAAAATACCTTTTCTGAAAAAAAAAATTTCGCTTCAAAAATACCCTTATAAATACTAAAATTCTCAAAATACCCCTTGTGACCCTTCTATCCGGGTTAACTTCAAAAATATCCTCATACGGCTAAAAGATTTCAAAAATACTCTTTCCGAAAAAAAAAATTCGCTTCAAAAATACCCTTATAAATGCTAAAATTCCCAAAATACCCCTTACGACCCTTCTACCCAGTTTGACCCAGTTTGGTCCTGCGACCCAGTGACCCAATACGACCCTGCGACACAGCAACCCAATCCGACCCATCGACCCGGTCCTACCCTGCGACCCAGCGACCCTGTCCGATCCTGCGACCCAATTCGACTGTCCGACCCTACGACCCAGTCCGACCCAGTCCGACCCTGCGACCCAGTGACCCTGTTCGACCCTGCGACCCCGTCCGACCCAGTCCGACCCAGTTCGACCCTGTGACCCTGTTCGACCCTATGACCCAGTGCGACCGCCGGAACCAGCGACCCAGTCCGACCCTGTTCGACCCTGTGACCCAGTGCGACCGCCGGAACTGCCAGAAATCGCCGGAAACTGCCAGAAATCGCCGGAAATTGCCAGAAATCGCCGGAAAAGCCAGAAATCGTTGGAAAAAGGTCGAAATCGCTGAAACTCCCCTACAAATCGCCGGAAATCGGAAAAAATCACAAGAAAATCGCTAAAAACGCTGGAAATCACTGAAAATGACTGAAACATTGTTGGAAATCGCTCGAAAATTGCTGCAAACCGCTCAAAATAGAAG
>CM071860.1:69773437-69787846 GCA_036759665.1 Gynandropsis gynandra | reverse complement strand
AGAAATCGCCGGAAACTGCCAGAAATCGCCGGAAACTGCCAGAAATCGCCGGAAACTGCCAGAAATCGCCGGAAACTGCTAGAAATCGCCGGAAACTGCCAGAAATCGCCGGAAACTGCCAGAAATCGCCGGAAAAAGCCAGAAATCGTCGGAAAACGGTCGAAATCGCTGAAACTCACCTACAAATCGCCAGAACACGCAAAAAATCACAGGAAAATCGCTAAAAACGCTGGAAATCACTGAAAATGATTGAAACATTGTTGGAAATCGCTCGAAAATTGCTGCAAACCGCTCAAAATAGAAGGAAATCACTCGAGAATGGAAAGAAATCACTCAAAAATTGAAGAAAATCGTTCGAAAATAGAAGGGAAACACTCGAAAATGAAAGGAAATAGCTCTCTACTTTGTTTCCCTCTTCTCATATTTGCTTTTCCCTCCTTTGTATGTGTTTTTCATTAAGGGCACATATGTCTTTTCTCCATTTTTTTTTCATCAGATTTAGGAGGGTAGTTTTGAAGTGTTTTAGCCCTAAGAGGGCATTTTTTATATTCTCCCCTTTATAATGCACATTATATTAAGAATATTAATTTTAGGAGTTTTCATCTACATCCCTTTGAATCGCCTGCATTTATTGAAATCTCCCTCAATTTGACGCTTTATAACCAATGAGTGACCAATAGAAATGTAAAATGAGTAAAATCAACTCAATTTGCTATAATAAAAAAATAAATATGGTTTAGTTAATTGCATCAAAATCGGATTAATCGGATTGATTTTATTGATCTAACTTAGATGCAATTAATCAATCCAAACTTAATTTTGGAATCAGAGCCAATTGAATCTATTCTATTAACCCGAATTTGATCCAATTTTGACGCAATTAACAAAAACTAATACATTTTTTACTCAAAATAAATAAATTGATCTGATTAACTTAATATTGATGCAATTATCTAAAACATTAACACAAATTATTTATATTTGTAACAAATTTATATCTATATATTTAAACATTAACATTTTAAAATATAATCTGATAAAACGAGTAAAAATTGGGTCAAAACAGATTATGTTCTAGTAAAAAATTGCATCAAAATAGGTTCAAAATCAAATTAATCATATCGGTTTAGTTGACACGATTTAGGCACAATTAACTAACTCAGTCCATTTTTTAAAATCAATTAAATTGATCTGATTAACTCGGTTTGATCCGATTTTGATACAATTAACTAAACGAATCCAATTTTAACTTGAAATCAATTCATTCAATACGATTAACTTGGTTTTGTCGCAATTGCCCAAAAAATAAACATTTATGGGTCAAAATGAAGTCACAATTGAGTCAAAATTATGATTAATAACAAGTCAAATTTTTGGTTAAATCAGGTCAAATATTGTTTAAAATCGGGTCGACTTCAGGTCAAAATGAGATCGATTAACGGTTGATTGACTGAGAGGATTTTAGGCATATTTTAGATAGTCAAGGAAAAATATGATTATAGCTAAAAATCAAGGGAAAATCATATGAATACCAAATTAAAAAAGAGAATTAGACTAAAACAACATTGTCGAGGAAAATAACATTTAAGTTATA
The DNA here is from genome assembly GCA_036759665.1 of Gynandropsis gynandra. Classification (NCBI taxonomy): domain Eukaryota; kingdom Viridiplantae; phylum Streptophyta; class Magnoliopsida; order Brassicales; family Cleomaceae; genus Gynandropsis; species Gynandropsis gynandra. The sequence goes on along the minus strand of CM071860.1, from coordinate 69,786,252 downwards.
CATCATAATCATAATCATATTTTGATGATTACTTAAAAACTATATAGCTATATTACGAGTACATTGCATTTATATAATTACTCTTACGCCCATTTTATTATATTGATAAACTTTACTTTGAAGTCCAAACTCAAAGTCTCAACTCGGAATTTGAGTCAAAATTTTTTAGATGCTGAAATTTTAAGTGTTTTGACTCGGACTTCGAGTCCAAAATATCTAAATTACTAATATACCCTTAAAAATCTCAAAATTGATAATTTTATTTAATTCTATAATTAATATTATATATGATTAATTTGTATTTTTAAAAGTATTAAATTATATTTTAAATATGACTTATAAATAATAATTATTATTATAATCATTATAATTGTTTTTTTAAAATTAATAAATATAATTTATATGTAGAATTTATATTTTGGTATTTTTTTTTTACAAAAACTTTAATTCAAACTCTATTTTTTATAGAAAACTAAACTAAACTTAAAGTTTATATCGTAACTTTAACTTTAAAATTATCAAACCAAAAACTTTAAATGTGATTTCAAATTGAAACTTAAACTCTAATTTTAAACTCAAACAAAAAGTTCTCCAAAAGAACATGTCAATAATGGAAATGACGTTTGTCGAGGAGGAATGACGTTTGTTCCTTGTTTCGTGTTGTACGCACATCTTCCATATATATGTTATACATCATAATCATATTTGTCAAATATAGGCTTGAGTCTAACTAATTCCAAAAATTAGCTCAAGAGTTTAGAGTTATCTAATACCATATATATGAGTCCAAAGTTCATGTCCTACTCGGTGAGGGACGACTTATCATAATCTGCCTCTAATATCATGTCAAATATGATCTTGGGTCTAATTAATCTAAAAGCTAATCCAAAAGATTTTAGGGTTGTTCAATACTATATATATATGAATCAAAGTTCATGTTTTAACCGATGTGTGACAATTTATCATAACAATATTATGATTATTACTTAAAACTCTATAACTATGTTCTGACTGCATTGCATTTATATAATTACTATTACGACCATACTATTACATTTTATTTGCGAGTCTATTATATTTCCGAGTCTACAAATGATAACGACTTTTATATTATATTATATTCATTTGGTTATATTGTAATTACATTACAAATTAAATTTTATGAAATATAATATTTATCTAAATAATAGTAAAAAGAATGGTATTTTTTATTGTTACAAAATTTTATAATATAACAATAAAAATGTGGTTTTTAAGACATAATAGACAAAAATAATGTATGCGATAAAATTAGGTCACTTCTCTAACTAGCCCCGACATGCAATGTGGAATAAGATTATTCATGATTTGATAAATCGAAGTTAGATAATGCATTTATCAACCTAAAAAATAAAAGGAAAACGAATTTTATTAAATGCACAATGATTTATTTTACCATCACAATTTTGCTTTAAACTGGATTTTATCTATTTAGGATATCATCTAATTGTTATTCAATATAATGTTCTAATTTTTTTTGTCTTTTTTGAATTTTATAATCTGAATTTTTTTATTAACTCACTTTAAAAATTATTTGATATATAATACTTTAAATGTCTAATTATGTAATTCAATTCTATCATTATTTTAAACTAATTACGGTAAAATCTGTATAATTTCGATTCTATAAATATATCTAATATAAAATCTATCTAAACTTTTGCTAAAATCGAAAAAAAATTGATTATATGTCATATACTGAATATATAAAATATTAAAAAAAGTATAGAATCTATAAAAAAATATATATATGTCATATAAAATATTCCAAAAATCGATATTCTATATAATTTCAACTTCACTGCATAAATTTTTAAAATTCTAATAGATTCTTTTGGTAGGTTTTATATTGAATAGTTTATAAAACTGAAATTTTATAAAATTATAAGGTAATTTAAAATAAATTATATGATATTACATTATTAAATCAAAATTGTTATACATTCGAAATCGGATAGAAATAATAATAAAATAGTTGAACATCTAGAATTCAACAACAACCAATGATTTGTATTAATAACTTAGTGGATAAAAAACCGAATAAAACTTAATAAATTTGTAAATCAAAAGAAAGATTGATTTAAAAGAAAAATTTCGAATAAAAAAGGCAAATAGAGAATAAGTCGGCAGATCCTAAGGGACAGTGAAATGACAAGTTCCTGATTTCCTATCGAAATGATGGTTTGAGACATTGAGACTTCCATCTCACATCCTTTATAATAAACCTATATAATTAATTAACCAATTGAAGTCATTAATATCACTAATCCATATCCGTTTTTTTAATTATGATTTCGATATATTTTTGTGGCATATTATGATGCATCTAGAAAAGCCTTTAAAGCTGAGACGTGCCGTCACAGCTACTCGTTGGTTCATCCGAAAGTCAAAGCAATTATTTATTCATTAATCATTACCATCAACGACCCATTAATTTAACTTATTAATTAATCCATTTGTATTCACACACACAGTGTACAAATGACTAAATTACAGAAAAATAAAACAATCTCAATTCCCTTTAATAAATCAATATATTTACAAATACTCGTCAAAATTTAATATATATATATATATATATCCTCGTATTAACACACAGTACGTGAAGAACATCGAATATTTCTTGTTAATAACTGATTTAATTTGAAAAATAATAATTAAGTAGATGATCTTACCTGTCTTAAAATGGACTTAATCATGCAAAAAAAAAAAAACAGAGGCATACAAAATATCATCAATGGTGCAAAGGGTTCGGCCCTGATGGAACCCGGCGTTTGTCAACACCGTAACGTGGATCGATCTCACCGCCACGTCGTTTTATAGAGCGGCTGTTACGGAGTTGGAACGGCGTGAAGTCGAACATGTAAGATAGGACTTTCCGGTGATGGTGTGACGGAGCCGCCGTAGAGACGCGGCGGAGGTGGTGGAAGGTGAGGAAGAAGATAGAGAGCCAAAGAACGATGAAGAAAACGTGAGAGAATTTCAAGGCCATCAAGAATGAGAGAAATTAGGAGAATATGAAGCATATGTTGTAATATTCAATTTGAAGATAAAAAAAAAAGATTGCTTTTGTGTTTTCGTTAGATGAGGTATAAAAATGTATTTAATTTATGGGTTTTAAAAGCCATTTGGTAATGAGTAATCGTATATTATGTAGTTGTCAAAATGTAAAGTCCAAAATACTGTATCAGAAGTAGTGATATGTATATATATTATATTTATATATTTATTGTCTTTTCGATTGAGAAGACTATCTTATCTTATGTCTTCCGTATCTTAGAAGGACTCACCCTTCTTTTTCTTTTCTTTTTTTGTTATAAAAATTAGGGGAAATATACTTTACATGCTTGGATAAAACATAATACACGTACTTATATAATTTAAAAATATTAAAAAATTGAGAGCTGTATATATATATATATATAATATATGCATGATGATATTATAAACATATAAAAACAATAATAATTTGACGTAGGAAACCCATTTTGTCTTAATTAGTATCATTATCGATTTTTTTTATAACGGTAGAAACATGCAACCGTTAATTTTTTATGTACACTAAATAAATTATGAGATATGTATTATGATTTATAAAATGTATAATTCAGATAAAATTAATAAGAAATTATGTGAAAATCTATAATTTTAAAGACTAAAAATGAATATGACATTTACTAGTAATAATGCATATTGGGTTTCTTAGATTTCAAGGAAGGAGAAACAAAGAGAAATGATTGCAAAATATTCATAAATACAAAATCTTTGGAATTATGATATCTTTGATTAACATGTATTTCAGATACATTGCGTTATATATAATTATATATATGTATATAGGTGTTATTGATGTGTGAACAGGGAACATGCACCATCTTTACCTATCATCTTTTATTAATCACAAAAAATAAAAAATAAAAATAAATCATGGAGTGTATCCCACAAAAATAGATATTGCGTCGAACAGTTTCAACAAAAATATGGCCCGTAACGTTATTTTCTCTAATATTATAGGGTTGACTTTAATATTATTTTAGGAGTTATGATCAATTTCTAAACCGCAAAATGCAATATTTCTATATCATAATCCATCATAGCTCTTAATTTGAGAGATATAAATTTCTCCCCTTATTTTTAGATATTTTGATATAGATCGAATTTTCATTGCGAGAAAACAATATAAATTAATTAGTACTGAGAACTTTAAGTATCAATCTTTCATTCTCGAGCTTGAAATATGAACAATCGACTTATTAATTTTTTATTTTATTTTATGTATTTTTTTTGTTGTAAAAAGGCAATAATTATTTTCCACACATTCTTTCGAAATATTTGATTTTTTGGATCAGTTCTTTTATAATTATATTATCTAGAAATAAAATATAAATTATTGACAATGACATTATAATACACAGTTTATAATATATTCGTCTGTAAATTATATTGAAATTCCGAAGAGATTTAAAATCTCATTGATATATGCCAATTTGTGAAAAAAAAAATTACGTACCCACAATTGCTTTTGTTCATAGTTTGTCCAAAAAAGTCAAGAAGTTTTTCTATTAAACGTTTCTTTTCAAAATCTGTTTTTTTTTTCTAATAGTGTTGGGTATTGGTGTTTTGTATTAAAGTAATTTATATGAAATAATATCTATATAAAAAAATTTAAATTAAAAGATATGGTAACTTTGATTTTGTGTCGCTCATAGTGACAATTACCTCATAAATAAATCATATGTATTTTCATATAGCTATAGGTTTTGAGTGGATTTTAAAGGTGGTGGGTAATGTACCATCCGCATTTTCTATGTCCAAAGCAACCTTTTGAACAGTAAATATTTTGTACTACGTAGACCTTGTGTAGTAAAATAAAATCCACTTGCCATCACAAAACGTTTCTAAATTGTAAAAATAAAATCTTTATATTATAATTATAAATTTTATAATTATATAAAATTATGAATGTTTATCACTCTTATGGATGATCATATTAAGTTTATAACTTTTAAAATTGAAGAATTATATTTATTTTTATAAAAAACAATATAAACATTCATTTAAATACACAATTTATAAATTTCAAAACGCTTTTTATTATCTTAATATTTTTTTATTATCTCATATTCAAATTGTAGATAAATTTTATATCTTTTACCATATTATATATATATATCATACATGGGATATAATGATAATATGATATATAGTATATATATCACATATAATACACATATATACCATATATTATACTACATGCATATATATACATATAATAATATATAATTATGTAATATATATCTATATTTACATCATATATATATATACAATCATAATATTAATATTATTATTATTATTAATAATTTTTCAACACGTTAACAAATTTAAAATAAAAATTATATATTTCATATCGTAAAAAAATTTTATCATAAAAAATTCTTAAAAATTATTTATTTTAGTTCAAACAGTTTTATTTTTCAACACGTTAACAAATTTAAAATAAAAATTATATATTTCATATCGTAAAAAAATTTTATCATAAAAAATTCTTAAAAATTATTTATTTTAGTTCAAACAATTTTAGTTTTCAATTTGGACTCATTTTAAAAAATATATATGAACATCATGGATTTAATACCAGACATAATGGACTAAATATCATAGATTGAATACCAAGTATTATGGATTGAAATTCTAGAAAGAAACATATTGTGGTTTTATCATTTGAATTATATTTCAGATAAGAGTGGTTGAATCATATACCACTTTCAACCCAAAGTATAAAGATGTCTTTAAAATTTGACATTATCGACTCGATCACCCTAGTTCAATAATGATGTAGAGAACCGTTGAAAACTTAAATGATCATCCATTATAAAATGAGAAGATATTGGAATCTCATGAGATCATATGTATTGCATATTCTAAAAAAAAAAAATAAGACCATTATCGATCAAAGTTGGGTGTGGATCACCATTGTTTTTAGAACGAATACATGGAGATATTTGTGAACCAATTAAGCCAAAAGTGGTTCATTTAGATATTTTATGGTATTGATCGATGTTTCGAGCAGATTGTCACACATTTGTCTATTATCAACCCTCAATGTTACATTTAAAAGGTTATTTTTTGCTCAAATAACAAAATGACGAACTCAATTCTCCGTTTATCCTATTAAGATAGTGAAGAATGATAACGCTGGTGAGTTCACTTCCCAAGCCTTTAATGATTATTGTACGTCGACTGAAATTGAGATTGAATATCCTGTACCACATGTTCATAAACAAAATGGTATGATTGCGTCATTGATTAAACGTCTCCAACTCATTGCTCGACCATTACTAATGAGAACAAAACTCTCAGTTTCTGCTTGGGGACCTGTCATTTTACATGTTGCAACACTAATTCAAATAAATCCAATTGCTTATTATAAATATTATCTATTGCAATTCGCAAACGATCAGAAACCAAATATATTTGGTTGTGCAATATATGTTCTGATTGCTCCTCAGCAACGAAAAAATGGGTCCACAACGAAGATTGCGAATTTATGTTGGATATAATTCATCATCCATCATTAGATATCTTGAACCATAAATGGATGATATATTCACAACTCGTTTTACTGATTATCATTTTAATGAAATGAATTTCCAGCATTAGGAGGAGGAATAAAACATTTTAATGAAAATGATCCTCCTACAATATAATGCAATATGGAAATGTAAAAGATCATACAATTGCATAATATTGCAAATCAACTTCTAGATGAGCTCAATGATACAACATAGGTTACAAAATCTTATATACCAACTGCAAATGCATTTATTCATATAGAAATACCAAAAATGTCATGCGGATGAAAGAATTTCAAATGAGTCAATAACAAAATTAAAACGTGGAAGATAAAAGATTTCGAAAAATAGAAAAAGTTTGATAAAAGTATTGATTCTCGGATCATAGAAAATATCCCAAAAGAAATATTCGAAAAACCATACACAAATTCGGTTAGTATATGTTGCTCGTCCAAAATTACGGCGGTCGAACGAAAAACAATACACAAATTTTGAATGGCTATGTAGACCGTTCTAAACGGATTTCTAGTGCGTCCGTCAACTTCCATTCGGAATTGGTCCGTATATAATTCAAATTATTTTCCATCGAAACTAATTTCTCGGTATATAATTGTCGTAGAATGAAATCAAGCATATAAAAACAAAAAAAAAATAAGAGTAGTTATTATTATTTTCTTTTTGGTTTCTCCTAAACCGGACCTAAATTGAACCGACTCTTATGTACAAATCAGGTAATGTGATCGTTAAAACGACTGCGTTTCAATCGAGGTATTCATAGGAAGACTTCGCTTCCTTTCCTCTGTGTCGAAATAACACCCCGTCGGAGCCAAATTTTGTTCCACAATCGATCATCGTTAATCCTAGCGAGGAGGCTACACGAAGCGATTTGATTCGATCATCGTTAATTCTTTAGGATGGTTAGTAAATTTATATCCTGATTTTGATCTATTGATTCGTTATTGTGTTCGTTAATTGCTTTGTGGTCTATTTCGCGCGTGAATTCGGGGTTCGGATACGTTTTTGGTTGGAATGGTTATCAGAAGAGGAGGTCGATTTGATTTTTTTGTGATTGATTTCAATTATTGTGGAAAATTAGGGTTTTCGATTCTGGGATTTGGTATTAGGGTTTGTTCGAGCTGGTATTTATTGAAATAAGAATATCTTTGGTGATCATAAAGAGAGTTGTGTCTAGTTTGACTATCGTATGATTATATCTACAAGAGTGCCTGAGTTGGATTTCAAAATCAATGGGTCTGATCTTAACGCTATAAACCCCTGTTGAAATTTGATGAATTTCGGGTTCTTTGTCAAAGCAAGGTTCTTTGTATTGATTCAGCTAGTGAAATCTATTGCTTAACATGGGCTCTTGAATATATCGTGTTAATCCTGTTTGGTTTAGTCTTGCAAATTGGTTTTTTTTATCTTCTATTTATTGTCCTGAACTCCTCCATTTGTGGTCTTTTTGCAGTCGTCTCTTGCAGCTGCCCGGGCAGATAACTTTTATTATCCACCAGAATGGACGCCCGATCAGGGTTCTTTGAACAAGTTCCAAGGCCAGCATCCTCTAAGAGAGAGGGCGAGGAAATTAGACAAGGGAATTTTGATCATAAGGTAATACATTCAATTCTGTAATAATGTGTTTTGAGTGTATGTCAAGTTGCTGGAATTCTAATTCGCTTGCTTCGGTTCAGGACATAATTTTACGGTGAATTTACTTATGCTTCGGATCAAATTACGGGTGTGATCCATGTATGGAGACTGTGATAGATTTAATTCATATGACCAAATAATTTTGAAGATCAATAGAAAGAAAGTTAGCTCTTGAATTTGTGTTAATGTCAAATACCTGGTTAGGTCAGTGTTCAGGCTATCTATAATGAAGATTCAGGGGATAAATCTGTAGCTCGTACATATTATCGAGATTTATAGTTTTTATTTTCTAAATCTATGTTTTCCAATTGTTCAGATTTGAAATGCCCTTTAATATATGGTGTGGTGGCTGCAATTCTATGATCGGAAAGGGTGTTCGATTCAATGCAGAGAAGAAGCAAATTGGGAACTATTATTCTACAAAGGTACGATGCCATATATTTCTAGAACGTGATTTGCTGCAGCTCATGATCGAAAACCTTTATTGCATAAATAAGAAATGTGAGACATCTTATTATCGTCTAATCTCTTAGAATTATGGCTGAGGTTTTTGTTTGTCACTGTCAGATATGGAGCTTTACAATGAAAGCAGCATGCTGCAAACAGGAGATTGTAATTCAGACAGATCCAAAGAACTGTGAATATGTTATTATCAGTGGCGCCCAGAAAAAGACTGAGGATTATGATGTCGAAGATGCAGAAACCTTGGAACTCCCGGCTGAGGAAGGTTGGTTCCACGTCTCTGTACATGTTTTATTCTAACCTACACAAATGTCAGTAGTGTTTGGTTCTTTATCCTCATATTTGGCTGCCCGTGCTATTCTCTTCTTTTCTGTACAGAGAAAGGTAAACTTGCAGACCCGTTTTATCGATTGGAGCACCAGGAAGTGGATTTGCAGAAGAAGAAAGAAGCAGAGCCAGTTTTGGTTCGTCTCCAGAGAATGTCCAATGCAAAACATGCAGATGATTACTCGCGTAACAGAGCCTTACGCGCACAACTTAGAGTGAGTTTAACTTTACATTCATTTTTTAGTTTATGTCGGTCTACCTAATCTAATCTCCCGTCTAATTTGTGTTCCAGAGCCAACGAAAACGCGTAGCTGAAGAAGAAGCTGCTTCAAGGAAGATAGGCTTAGGGATAAGACTTCTTCCAAAGAGCAAAGACGATGCTTTTACCGCATCACGTGTGAAATTCGCCACAAAATTTGATAAAAACCGTAAGGACAAAAGAGCACTAATCCATGCGTCTTCCATCTTCCCAGATTCTGCTTATGCCTGTTCATCATCAAACAAGAGACGTCTCGAACTGGAATCGAAGCGAAGAAAGATAAGTGCTTCAGCCGCATCTAATCTCTTGACAGGAGGATTCAAGCCATCATCATGGTCACGAAGCTCCTCCTCCTCCTCATCAAACAAACCCAAAGTTTCATCAGTTGCTGCGCGGAAGGCCTAGTATTCCACACGGGCTTTTCACGGTAAAACTCTTCCGCACCGTTTGATGGATCGATTGTTAATAGGAAGACTGTAATGATCATGATCTTAGATCCTGTTCCATTGCAACATGTTCATGGTAATGAAACCCTAAACTACGAAACATAAAGACAAAAAGGCTGCAACAGAGAGGATTGGTCTTGAAAAAGTTGGAACTGATGAGTAAAAGAGAGTGTACGGAGTACAGAGTAAGAGAATACTGTTGTACGGTCAATGGGTTTTCGATTAAAGTCATAAATTACGGATCTAAGTCTCGTCTTACTTTCAGAGAGACTTATGCTTCATCGCCTGGCCCCACTTCTTCTTGTTTTTCTTTTCAATTTGGATTCAGCTTTTTGATGATGCGAATAAACATCATGTTTCAATGTTGGGAAAGATCGAAAATTACTTTCCTTCAATACCCAATAAATATATTTGTAATTTATATTTACATTAATGGATATAAGGTAAAAAGAATTCATTTGCAATTTGTAAAACCTTTAATAAACTCTCTTTGAAAATATTTAAATACAATAAAAAGATGGCAAACATATCTTCCCCACTTGGGTTTGAGGTGCCAATGGCATGAGAATTTTCGTCATACAAATACATTCTTTATTCCACATAAAATGATCTCTATCTACAATAGAATGATTTGTGGCTGTATTGTTTATGATCATTAAAAGCGACACAGGTCCTGACTCGTGGAGTCGCAGTTAAACGTAAACGCGACGACTGCGTTTTTTTATGACTCCGGACGACATTAGAATCGGCTGGTGAAATCGCAATCGTTCTAAAATACACCAAAACGCAAAATTTTAAAATCTGAAATTATGTTGCATTACGTTACGTTTTGGTGCTTTTGCATAAAATTACCAAAATATCCTCATGTCTTTCTTCTCTTTCTATTATAATTTATATTAATCGTAAATATGTATATGTATTGTATTGTATATTTAAATATTTTTTTTTAATTTTTTAATTTATTTCAAATATTTAAAAATTACAATTAAAAAGTATATCCTAAAAAATTTTCTTAATAATTGTCTATTTTGGTAATTTTGTTCAAAACACAATCGTAACAGTTTTTTACCATTCACTCCTAGTCGTAGTCATCCGCAAACGAAGCGATTCCACCATTCAGACAAAATGTCGTCAATTGCTATCAGAAACGCCACCAAATGCAAGCGCAAATTCTACGTTTCCACCAATCAAAGCTCTCAGTTCACAATTTCATCCAAATCGTATTATATTTCTATGATGAAAAAATTGTGGACTTTGAATTTTTTTCAAACTTTCAATCGTGCGACATCAATTTAACAATGATAAAATTTATCTGAAAACTAAATTATTTTAAAACCTCCATCCTTACTACATTTATTTGGAGAATAAAATATTTTTTCCATTTGAATTTATGCGCTATATAGATAAAAATTTGAAAGAAAAAATCATTTACTTTTTTAACTTTCTCATTCTTCTATAGCCTTTTCTCGTAAACCCTAATCTCTTTCGTCAATCTCAAATTTTCAAAACACTTCTGAAGGGTTAAAATAGGTTGTTCACATATAAGTTTATAATATACATATATATATATGTATATGTAATGAAAGTATAGCACAATCTAGGACAAGAAGGCTAAGGGAGAAGCCATACACCTACCTATGTTATGTAATAAACTCAAAAGATTTTCAAACACCAAACAACTGCCCAAAGATTTTACCTTTTGTCGGACTCCCATTTTTACTCATTTCTTGACTTTCCATTTTTACCTTTTCTTCTTCTCCTAATACACTTACACTATATATTATAATTTGTACGTTATATATCATATATCTATTTATATCTTACCATTTTTTTTCAAAACAAATAGTAGCTCCTAAAAGATTGAATGTTGGAGAAGACCAAATCTAGTATGTTAGAGAGGCAAAGCTCTATTTATTAGTTTGATTGTTATATAAATCCTATTAAAGTACCCATTAGTGGATAAGTATTTGTGTGTAGTAATTTAAGATAAAAGAGAATGAACTTTTGTAAACACAAATTAGTATTTTAGAATTTTTGGATTATGTTATAACTCAGGACAATCGTGTTTCGAAAAATTTATTTAGGAGTATGATATTCGAGTTAGGGTAAATATTGATTGTGGACCGGTTGCAATTCAACACTACAAAAAAACAGTAGCTTTTCAACGAACATATCCGTTGGAAAGCGCCAAAATTCCGTTGGAAACAGCCGTTTCCAATGGATGCCAACGGATTCCGTTCCGTTGCGAAATGTTCGTTGCAAATGCCGATCCGTTGCAATTCGCGACGGTGTGTCAACGGATAAAATCAGTTACAAATTTGTAACGGACTGGCAACAGATTAAGCCGTTGGAAAGTCTGTAACGGACGCCCGTTAGCAGACGTTGTGACGGATCACCGTTGCAAAACTTCAACGGAAGGCCGTTGGAAGACAACGACTGTCCATTGCAAAATTAGGCGGGAAAAATCATTTTTTGCAACGGATATCCGTTGCCATGTGGCGGGAGACTAAGCCCGAAAAAACCCGCCGTTGCAAACTGGCGGGAAAGATTTGGCGGGAAAAGGTTTCCAACGGAAGGCCGTTAGATATGCCAACGGATGTCCGTTGCAAACTGGTGAGAAACGATTTGGCAGGAAACGCTGCGCAACGGATGACCGTTAGCATTGCCAACGGATGCCCGTTGGAAAATTTGAAAAAAATATTTAAAAAAAATAAAAATATTTTTAAAACTAAATAAAAAGTTTTTAACTAAAATAGTAAATTATTCCACAAAAAACTAAAACTAAAACTACGTTACTCTACCCTATTACATATCGTTTAAATCGGCGCGCTCGACATCGTCTCCGTGATCGCCATCACGTCTAGAGGGCGTTGCATCTAAATCGGGAACCGGTTCTTACTGTGACATTGATCCCCTCCCTTGGCCCGACATCAACTCGATGACGCTCTCAAGGTGCTGCACTTTGGCTGCAAATTCTCGAAATTGTGATTCGAGATCTTCGATCCGCCGTTGTTGCGAAAAACTCTCTTGCACCGATGGAGGTACCGACGTGACGTCCTC
>CM071860.1:69736646-69773390 GCA_036759665.1 Gynandropsis gynandra | reverse complement strand
AAGCGCTCCGAGACCGTACAGGCGTCCCTTATACGGTTTCACCGACTACAAAACAAATAAACGTAACGTTAGAATTTAACAAATTATATTAATAATTTAGAAACAAAATAATAAATTATTACCTCTAAATAGATTTGGTCCTTTTGTAAAGGTCTGAGGTCGTCGGGGCTTGAACCGCAAGCCTGAGATTGTTGTGTGATCTTCTCCGTCACAGCTCTCACGGTTCGGGCCGCTCGAGGATCAACGAGTTCCGGTTCGTCGGCCTCTTCCCGGACAACCGACTTCTTCTTTGCGTGGGTTTCTAATACCACTTCAAGAAGAGTCGGTTCTCTTCCCATCCGTTGCGTCTACAATATAAAAAATTTTTGTTAGATAAATATTTAAATGAATAAAAAATCTAATAATTTAAAATTTACCAATTCTTTTTTTTCTTTTCGTGAAAGATTTTGATCCTGAAGTATGGCAATGAGGACCATCTCCGGGAACCTTCTCACCGTAGCGATTTTGTTTGGTCTTCTCGCTATTGGCCTTGAATGCCGCGGACTCCCAATGCTCAATCAATTTGTTGAAGACCGTTTCGGTTGCCCATTTCGGTCTGCTGTTGTTGGCGTAGTAGTTCCGCTTTGCACCGTTCATCATGATGCGCATCCGAATCTGCATGTCGCGCATCCATGCAGTGAAGATGCGCGTTGTATGAATTCGGTCCCATCTGTATAAACGGTGCAAACAAAGTTATTAGTAGTTTTCAAATATATATATATGTAATTATAAAATTGAAATATAACTAAAAAACTTAAAACAAAAGTGTGCTACCATCGCTGGCGTACAACTTCTGGCGTAACTTGCCAGGAATAGTACAGATCGTCCTGTAACGATCCTTGGATGATGTTATTATTTGTGTGTCTTAACACATCATCCTCATCAAACCTGCATAGCAAAATACAAAGTTAGATAATATTTACGAAATTTAAATAAAATACATAACAATTATATACTATATATTTACCATAACGTTTCAGGAGAACGCTCGGGATCGATGATTGAAAGGGTAGGACGCCCATCGAAATCATCGATCAACGCATCGATATCAACCATATCGTCCTCGTCAATAAATATCGGCGGTGCCGATACTGAAGACGGAGGACGATATGGTGGTGGTGGCGGCGGGGGAGGCGCTCCCGTAGAACCAGCCAACATTCCCCCCATTCCTATAAATCGTCTAGACCTCATTTTTCTAAGTTTTTGTAATGTTTTTGAATTCTGGATTTGTTTGGTGTTGAAATAAGAACAAATCCGTCGCAACATATACATATCGGATTTTCCAACGGTTATCCGTTAGAAATTGTAACGGATAGACGTTGGAAAAGACGTCATCGCAACGGAGTGATTAAATTGACGTGATGTTTCGAATTTCCAATGGCCATCCGTTACAATTTCTAATGGATGACCGTTGGAAATGCGTATTCCCGATGCGACGGACGGCTAAATGGCGGCTCGTCTGCCCTTCCAACGATCGTCCGTCGCAATTTGCAACGGATGGCCGTTGGAAACCTGAAAAACGGTTGGGAAAAGCTGCAAATTCTGCAGTCATCATTACTTTTTCCAACGGACATCCGTTGGAGTGCTAACGGATGACCGTTGGAAATGAACACGTGGCGTCAACACATGATGTCAAGCGTCAACACGTGGCGGTAATTTACTTAAAACTTTCCAACGGTCATCCGTTAGCATTCCAACGGATGTCCGTTGGGATCGTTGAAAATCCAGAAATTTTTTCTAAGTGTCGGGTACGATCGTGATCTGTATCAATTAAACGAATCGGCTGCGGATGATCGGGTTGCAACGGATCTTCTTTGTCATCAGAGCTTATGATCCCTCGTGGCTTGATCTTTACTACGGACCACCACTCCTCTCTTCGACGTTTCAATGTTGTTGGATATTGCACGTAACATACTTGATCTGCTTGATCTATTGTGATGAAGGGATCATCTTTACCATATTGTCGTGCTGGGTTGACGTCAATTCCTCCCCAACGGTTTTTTCGTATTCCACGTCCTACGGTTGGGTCAAACCACTGACATTTAAAAAGCATAACCTTCAACCCAACGAGACCGGTATATTCCAGTTGTATGATTTGGTGCAAAATACCGTAGAAGTTATCACCCTCTATATCACTATTAACGCAAACTCCGTAGTTGTATGTGCTTCTATGTTTTCCGTGTTCGTACGTGTGGAACGTGTAGCCGCGAGTAAACAAGATTGGCCAACACATGACATTTCGTGCTGGACCATTAGCCAAATCTTTTATCCACGTAGGAAGTCTTTCATCAGAACATTTCACCTGTATGTATAAAAAAACAAATTAATACTCTTATATGCAATTAATTTACATAAATGTGTGTACGAGTACTTACGTAGTCTCTAAACCACGATCCATAATGTTGAACTTTCATGTGTGTGAGTTGATTTGCATTTAGATGAGGATATGTACCAAGTACTTATTCATCAAATATCCTATATAATGAAAACACGTTAAATTTGAATATATATATATACATACATATATATGAAATGATTGAAATTAATATGTACCAGTACCTTTTGAACGGTAATAACTCTTGACAATTAAGTAGTATATATGTGTGGACATGATTATACTCCTCTGGTGTTAACCAATATTCATCGGATTTTCCTCCTGTACGTCCAATCGGTGTAAACAGCTCAGGAATTGTGTCAAACTTCGGATTATATTGATACAGATAATTTGTGTGATCATCCGCTGCACGTCGTTCTTTCGTCTGAATATGCGACTCGAACTAAAATATGCTGAAATATGTGATTTCTTCCAGCAAGTATTGTTTGACAATAGAGCCTTGGACCGCTGCTTTGTTTTTTGCTTTTTTATTTAAATGAAAGAAGAACCTTTCGAAAGGATACATCCATCTGAATTGAACTGGCCCACCGAGTATTGCCTCATCTGGTAAATGTATTGGCAAATGCTCCATGACATCGAAGAATGAAGACGGAAAAACCTTTTCCAATGCACATAATACTTCAGATATATTGTTTTTCATTACTTCCAAGTCATCAAATTTTAAATTTCTCGAACATATATCTTTGAAAAATATGCTGATTCCGCATAACACATCGTGAACATTACATGGTAAGAGCTCAGCAAATGCGATTGGAATGAGTCGCTGCTTGAAAACGTGACAATCGTGAATTTTCAACCCGATCAGCCTCGAGCTGACAATATCCACACACCGAGCAATGTTCGATGCATATCCATCGGGAAACTTAACGTCCTCTTTTAACCACTTTAATAATGCTATTTTGGCCGGACTAGACAATCTGAATACCGAGATAGGTGACCTTCCATCCCGTAATTCAAACTCAGGTCGTCGGCATATTGACTTCAAATCTTTCCTCGATTGTATATTATCTTTCGTTTTACCCGTCACATTCAAAACAGTATTTATGATGTTATCGAAAAAGTTCTTCTCGATATGCATAACAAAAGATACTACGTTTATACTAGTTATGTCATTCACCTTGACCTTTTGGTTTACGATGCCCACAATCTCCACTGCATTCTACGGATTCTTGTAAATCCTCCATTGTGTTCAATCTTTAGTAAAGGATTTGTGTTCCGGTTTGCATGCACGGTGCCTTTTTTTTAACCACGTTTTTCCGAAATGTTTTTTATCTCTCCGGAAAGCATGACCACGAGGAAGAAATCTTCTATGACAATCAAACCAACATGGTTTCTTACCATGTACTAGTCGAAATGAATCTGTATCCTCTATACAATAAGGACATGCTAATCTTCCGTGCGTGCTCCATCCTGATAACATTCCATACGCAGGAAAATCACTAATTGTCCACAACAAGACCGCTTTCAATCTGAAATTTTGCTTAGTACTGACGTCATAAACAAGGATTCCTTTGTTCTACAACTTTCGTAATTCATGAATTAAGGGCTTCAAAAATACATCGAAACTTTTCTTCGGATGTTCTGATCCTGGAATAAGCAACGTCAGAAACATTACCTCTCTTTTCAAACACATGTCGGGAGGTAAATTATAAGGAGACAAAATCACCGGCCAGAGGGAATATTGACTTTCAGATTGTCTATAGGGACTAAAACCATCCGTGCACAGGCAAAGATAAACATTTCTCGTTTCACGCGTAAACTCGGGAAATATTTCATTAAAATCTTTCCAAGCCTGACCATCCGATGGATGTTGCATTACACCTTCGGTCGTGGAGCGTTCTGCGTGCCATCTCATTGCTGCAGCGGTTTTTTTATTCATATAACATTCTCAACCTGTTTGCTACAGGCATATAAAACATTTTCTTGTATGGTACGTATTTCCGTGAAGATGGTTTTTTAGGCCGAAATCTGCTTGCACCGCAAAACTTGCATTCCAACAAGTCTTTATCATTTCCCCAAAACAACATGCAACTATTTCTACAAACATCAATTTTCTCATGTGGCCTTCCCAAGTCTTTTAACACATTCTTCGTTTCGTAGTATGTCTCGGGAGCTTGGTTATTTTCCAGTAAATATTCCCGCATTGTTTTACAAAATAAATCAATGCAATTTTCGGCCACATTGTAGTATGTTTTAATACTCATCAATCTTGAAGATAAAGATAAACGAGACTGACCTTCACGACAACCTTCATATATAGGTTGTTTCATCGAATCCAATAGGTTGAAGAATCGACGTGCATCGATGTTCGGCATCTCTTCATGCATTTGTTCATTAACAACTCCAGGAAAAGCATCTGACACCATTTCCACATATGGATTGGTCGTTGATTCTTCATAAATAACTTCTTCATTTCGTTGTACGTGTGCATCTTGCACACTATCTTTAACACCGCAATCTTCGCCGTGAAAAAACCAAATTTCGTAATTTTCAACGAAACCCACCTTATACAGATGTTTGCAAACAATTTCTTGACTTCGAAACTTCATGTTTTTGCATCTTTTGCATGGACATAACATTGTCCCCCGTTCTTGACACAAAGGCTGCATCGATGCAAAACTCATGAATTGCTTTAATCCGTGTAAGAATTCTTGCGTAATCTCTTCGGTTACAGGATCTTTTCTTCTATACATCCACTCTCTTGATCTATATATATTTTGATTCAAAGACGACGACATTTTCGAAAATGTTTTTTTTATTGATGGTTTGACGCACTTGTTGGTAAGATCTAAATAGCTAATGTTCCAACGGACATCCGTCGGATATGGCAACGGACGCCCGTTGCAGATTCACGTGTACTTATTTCGACCCGTGAACCTCGAAATTTAAAATATCAACGGTCATCCGTTGCTTTTTCTAACGACATTCCGTTAACAATTTCAACGGATGCCCGTTGGAACACTTTTCCCCGGTTTCTAACGGATCTTCAACGGATAACATTTACTTTCAAATAGAAATGGCCACGAACAATATCCTTTCCCGTTGTAAATGCTTGCAAATTCGTTATAATTCGTTATTTTTGCATATTACAATAGTTTAAGTTTTGGTAATTATGATATTGATGATGTAAGTGGAACTGATTTCATATCGAACTCAATTAGTACGCAAAAACCGAAATATAGAGTCTAAAATTTCATTGTTCCCATATATATAGTTAAAGTTCCAACGGACATCCGTTGGATGTGTAAACGGATGCCCGTTGCAAGATCTCAAGAATTTATTTCGACGGGTGAACATCGAAATTAACAATATCAACGGCCATCCGTTACACATGGTAACGGATTACCGTTACAATTGTCAACGGATGACCGTCAAAATATTTTCCCCGGATTCTAACGGTCTTCCAACGGACATGGCCAACGGAACTTATCCGTTACAATCCGTCGAAAATTGTCAACGGATTTGTAACGGATTTGGCAACGACATTATTCCGTTGCAATTCGTTGGAATTTGTAACGGATTGCAACGGATATGCTCCCGTTGAAAGCATTAACATATCCGTTGCAATCCGTTGCTATTTTCATCCAACGGACGGATTCGTTGCCCCGTCCGTTGGAAATAGCGCGTTTTTTTGTAGTGCAAATAGAGTAAAATTGTAAGTTAATTTGTTATTTGGTGAATAAAATGTATGTAGTTGAGAATTATTTGTCTAACTTTATGTGTTTTCACATATTTACTCTTCTAAAAACTATAGGTTCAAAATAATATTTTTGTATCTAAAACTCTTGGATGTTTCTTAAATTGTTAAATTCGGTCATTTGTTTTTTCATTGATCTATGTGACCCTAAGAAATGAATAATCAACTATGTTTTTTGGAACAATTGGACTCCTTTGGGGAATTTTCAATCTTTCGTCGGCCCCATAGCCCCTTCATATATGAATGTACCACTTTCTACAAAGTTTTTTTTCTTTAAATATACCAATACGACGTTTGGTCAATCCTAAAAACGATATCTTAGAAATAATTAAGTTTGTTGCAATATTTCATTTCAGGAAATCTTTGGAAATCAAGAAATATCTTTAATCGGTGTATTAAATTGGTGAATCAAGTCAGAAAATTGTTCCAACAATCATCTCCAACGATCTCATGACTTGAAGAAGTATGGCCAATGATATGTATTTTTAAGCATTCTTTTGTGGTATGATTGTTTATGTTGAACAAGAATCCTAGAAAGGATTGTATATTTGGTTGGAGGTCTAGATATGGATGAGATGTGTCTTTTGTAATGTTTGCACCAAATCAATAGATCATATATATTTTTAAAGTATTTGGTGTCACTTATGAATAGGTTGGATTGCCAAATCCTCAAATTTCGTGGGATGATTGTATATCTTGTTTTGCAGCTCCATAGATTGAAAGAACAAATTGGTAAGCAATGAGTTATGGAGAGAGCGTAAAAATCGTATCTACCTATGTGTCTTCTCAAGTGAATTGCCAAATATGGGTTTGGCTCGGTCATGGAGCGTGGTTATCACAATCAGGGTCCAACATCGATATATTTAAATCGGAATGAACCAGACTCTGATATCATGTCAAATATGGGCTTGAACTTAACTAATCCCAAAAGCTAGTTCAAGACTTTAGGATTGCCCAATACAATATATATGAGTCTAAAGTTCATGTCCTAGCCGATATGGGACAACTTATCATAATATGAATCTACCATAAAAACGAATATTTGTAAGTTAATTCATAATAAACAAGACATCAAGACTCCGTTAGGAAAAACCTTGAATTCCAAGATCCACTATTGCATTAACCTGATCCAAAAGTGAGACATAATACTTGAAGGACAAGTTCTTCTAGCACTAAGGAATTTCCAACTCGTTTTTATCAGTCTCTAAATTCTCGACGAATCAAGAATAAATTGTTGGTCATTCACTAATTCAGACAATAATCAGTGTTCTAAAAATCCTCTAGGCGTCCGCCTAGGCGTTGGGCGCTCCCTGGCCCCCGATTAATCTCTAGACGGTCTTTTTAAAAAAAAATGACGTCAAAACGACGTCGTTTTGGTAATTAAAAAACTAACAATAACATATATCCATGCATTTATCTTTTATCGACTTTGTCATCATCATTTCATTTGTCTTCTTCTATCTATTACATCGTTTATTGTCTTCATCTGAGTCTTTTGACTTCGTATTCGTATCTCATTCTCGTCTTTGCCTTCATCCTTGTTTTCTTATTTTTTATTGTCTCTCGTATGTTGTCATCGCATTCATTTCACATATTCATATTTGTTTCATCTCCACTATTGGCTTCATCTCTCACATTCGCCCTCACCTTAGCATTTGTCTTGGTCAAACATCGTCCTCATTCGACGTTCATTTTTTATATTTTGTTTGTTTTATAGTGTTTGTCATCGTAAATTTGATATTGTGAATTTAATACTTATAAATATTTTTTATAAATACTAAACTTTATTTATTTATATGTGCTTTTTTTTATAAAATTATGTACTTATAAATATTTGGAATTAAATATTTATATGATAATTATTTATAAATATTTTTATAAATACTAAACTTTATTTATATGTGTTTTTTATAAAATTATGTACTTATAAATATTTGGAATTAAATATTTATATGATAATTATATTAAAAAAATAAAATATATATATCCGCCTAGACTCCGCCTAGGCGCTCTAGACGCTAGGTGTTGGGTGTCCGTCCGCCTAGCGCTTTCTTGAACCTTGCATGTTATCAATTATTTTCTAAATTTAAGGATAGATTTTTTATTTGTCCTTAATTTGCAAAAGGAATTTTCGATTTATCCTTAATTTCCAAATATATTTTCTATTCATTCCAAAATTTAGGAATATATTTTTTTTGTTCATCCTTAACTTTCAGACGAATTGTATTGACTTACGATCAATTACAGATGAATAAATTTATTCGAAATACATTTAAAACAATTTTCTAGACGGATTATAAATGATTATAGATGTTTTTTTTTCGTATAGTGAACCATTTTTGTTCTATCAATATTAGAACCTTTTCCTTGTGGAAAGGAGAAATCCATCATATTTAGTTTCACTAAACAAAAGTTTCTAATGGTTCAATTCAAATATCATTATTATTCCTTTTTTTAATCTTATATATCGTTTATTATGATTTCATCGTTTCTAATTTCGTTTTCTTCTTTGATAATGTTAGACTTGTAAAATTTGGATTTTATTATAATACATATTTTATATTTTTTAACAAAAAATGGTCTCTTTTTATTTTTATTTATCTCTCATTTTTATTATAGTGTTTTTAAGAATCATAAAAAAAGTATACAGTACATGGATCCCACAGTGACAAAATTGAGTCACTTTATATCTAATCGAAGAGTCCTTTTCGTATAAAACCATTGATAATTATACTAAGAGTCTCTGACTTTTTTCACCCCTTGGGAACTCACAGTTATGTCTTTGTTTTCTTTATTTTTTTTTAATTTTTAATTTAATTTTATTTTTTAAAATTTTTATTATATTTTAAATTTCGGCTTTTATTATTGCAGAGATACCAAAGAGTGAAGTTAAGAAATAAAACCCATCTCTCCATCTGTCTTTTTCCTTTGGTTTTTTCCTTTTCTTTTTATGTTTCATGTTTCATCCCTCTGTCAATCTTCATCAATGCCTCATATGTTCACTCTTCTGCTTATATATATATATATATGCACACAAACACACACATACACACAACATATATGTGTATATGTATATGTGTATGTGTTGGTGTATATATACACTCTTCAATTGTCAAGTTTTGGTGCTGCGTAAAGAGTAAAAAAACGACATTTCCAGGTACGTATGCTCTGTTGTTATCTTTCTGTACAAAGAACCGACGTTTAGTTCTTCATCATGTTCGTTTTTACAGTATTTATACTTACACATATATATATATATCATTTATTATGTATTCTTTTGATTGGATTCAGTTTAATGCAAATATGTTTCCAAAATGATAACTTAAATAGTGGAAGAAACACTTTGTGTCTTCTATCCATTCATTAGTCAAACTAAAATGTCTTCTAATTTATTCTAATTTATATTTAATAGTATAAAATATCGACATAGTATATAGTTTACGGAGAGAGAGAGATACCAAAATGATTTTAGGCTCTATTTATTATGATATATATATATATATATATAATTGTTTGGAGCAACGATCTACACGTGAGAGAGAACTATATACAACCAAAGATCATATTAATATTGTAAAATATTAATATTATCGTATTAATATTATAAAATATGGGTTGGCCTAACTATTTCGCAAAGGTAGCTCAAGAGTTTAGGGTTGTCCAACACCATATATATGAGTCCCAAATATCATATCCTAGTTGATGTGACAACTTATCATAACACTCCCCCTCACGCCCAGACTCGATCCTGGAGCGTGACCATCGCAATCAGAGGCCCAACATCGATACATTCAAATCGGGACGAATCGGGTTCTGATACCATAACAACTTTATTTCTTGTTGCCCCTTCAATTAAATCAATGCACATATATATACTTAGAGAGTTAAGCAACTAACTCTTATAAATCAGCAACTAACTCCTATAAATCATCAATTTCAATTATATCTCCCAATACGCCCCTCAAGTTGGTGCATGAGGATCACGAGTGCCCAACTTGGAACGCAAGTAGGAAAACAGATGATGTCCCAACGCTTTGGTGAATATATTTGCCACCTGTTCGGATGAACGAATGTGTGCAGTCGCCGGAGGATTTCACGCCTAAGTAATCAGTCGTCGTCTTCTTCTACTGTATCAACACCATATCAACATCGTAATCAGCAAAATCTGCAGAAGACAGAGAAACCGAGAAACCTCCGGTGTCTGAGCAAAATCTTAGAATTCGACGAAGTCTTTCACGGTGAAAGCGGAGAAACCTCCGATGTCTGCGAGATTTGGTCAGCGAAAAACAAAGAAATCAAGCTCCGAAGGCGGAAATAAAATAACGACGTTAGGGGTCTCCGGAGGTGGAAGTAAAACGAAGGCTGAAGATTGGATTCAAGAATCCCAGAACCCACAAACCCACAAATCAGAAAAGAAAAAGATACGAGAGCAAAATTTTATTTGCCAATGGCTCTGATACCATATTAAATATGGTTTGAGCCTAACTAATCCCAAAAGCTAGATTAAGAGTTTAGGGTTGTCCAACACCATATATATGAGTCCCAAAATCCATATCCTAGCCGATTCGGGACAACTTATCATAACAAATATTACAACTAGTTCTATTTAGAATTCATCCCATCTAGACGGTTGTCGATGATTGTCCAATGGTTAATTAGATACTGACTAATTTATTAATTTTTTTTATTTTTATTTAAATGATGTTATTTTTTATTTAAAGAAACATTAAAACTAAAATCGATTTGTTATTCCTATACGCTAAACATAATAAATTTGATGTTGTATTAACTAGTCACTCTATGTATGTTTAATTATGATTTGTATATTTAAAAAGCTCGATATTTATAATGTTGATGATGATTGTTGAATTGATAGAGAATTTTTTATAACGATGATGATTGTTGAATTGATAGAACGATGATGATTGTTGAATTGATAGAGAATTTTTTATAGTTAAATATTATAAATTATGTTATTATAATTTATAAACATGGATAGGATATTTTGTTATTTAATGTTTTTTAAAATTCATATATTATATCAATTTAATTAAAAATAAATTAAAAAACGTAAAAAATATGAATATTTCGTCTAAATACTAGATATTTGTGTTGATCGTCCGACTGATGTCTAACAATTTTTAAAATAATAAATTATAAATAATGTTTTATTACTATGATCTCAAAAGAACTATATCCAGGGAAAATACCATTTACAAAAACTGAAATAATTTCTTTTTATCAAACTCCAAATTAAATTTATATATTTATTCTAAAAATAGCATTTTCGTGTACTTTACTCTTTTGTGAGCCCTATTGGTGGGCTTTTCGTACATAATTGGGCCGTAGGAATTCCTACTAAACCATCTATATATTAAGCCCATTATGGCCACACATTTACAATTCTTTTCTTTTTTTCCTTTTTTTTTGTTTTTTTCCAGATTAATGGATTTTACATAACGGTCAATTTTGGAAATGAATATTATTCTTTTGCTTTAATGATTTTTTTATTTTATTTTATTTGGGTTTTAGAGGTCCTCTGTTTTCACATTCCCAATTATGTAAAGGAATGCAACCAATAGCATAGTGTTAGTGACCATCAAATGGTCCAATACAGTATATACATATAAGGATATAAGACAATTCATTTATTATCAATTAATTTTAAGTTTATAACCTATCACTGTACAATGATTATATTTTTCAGGTGAGGGAAATGAGTCTTGTAGAATTGAATAAGTGAATCAAGTTTATATATATATATATATATATGCTACAACTCTTAGGTCATAATTGATCTTTGTTTAAGATTCTTACATTATAATGCAATTGTCTTATGCATACCACTAATGCTCTATATAATCTCTTCACTTAACATATATACATAAGCATCAAGCCCTAAAAACTATTAAGCATATATCGTTTGACTCAAAATCAAATCATTTTTACACATTGGTGCTGTAAATTCAGGCATGTATATGTTGAAAAAATGACATTATATTAAATATGAATTGGATCTAACTAATCCCAAAAACTAATTTAAGAATTTAGGATTATTTAGTACTATATGTGTATATGAGTCCGAATCCAAAGTTTATATACAACTTATCATAAAAAAACACATTAAAACATATATGAAATTGAAAACCGATCCTGATTTGTTATATTCACCTGAATTTACAATCTCTATCTAAAATCTTCATTGAGTAGTCTTTTTTGAATCTAACTTTCTTGCCTTATATATCATAGATTCATGTGTTTTTCTTCCTTCTGTTTGCATCTATGCATGCATTATAAGATATATAATCAATGTATAAATCTCATTATCATTAAGAATATAAGGGGAAAGACAAGACACACCTCATGATGAACTAACTACACATACATAAAGGAGATAAAACGCAATACAATATCCATGTTTATATTTTTTAACTTAATTATACACCAATGACATACTCTCACTCAATCAGGCGCTTCAAACCCTAACTAAACAATATAGCACGACAATATCTCTAGTTCATACACACTTATATATATATATATATACTTGTAAAAGGGTTTGGTTTGGCGTTTGTGGTTGAGCAAAACCCCAAATATGTCTGATCAACAAGCTCAATGGAGGTGATTAGATACAGACCATGGCGTTTGTGGTTCTTCGAACATTGTTGAGCTTGTTGTCACCATTGAACTAACTACTGATACATTAGGGTTTTGAACAAGAGAGGCTAAGGCAGGATTTTGAAACTGGAAAATGTTAATACCTGTGGGAGACTGAACTCCATTACTAACTCCGCTGCTCAAATTCCATGGAAGAACCGCTTGAGGTTCCTCGGAATTCTTCGCCATTGAGTCTCCTGAGATCGATGAAGAGCTTGAGTCACTATCAAGCAACTTCTCGAAATTGCGCAATGCATCCATTTGGTACTCTAGGAAGTCTATATCGTAAAGCAACCCTTGTTCTTGTTCTTGTTCTTGTTCGTGTTCGAGTCTTTCTTCTTCGACATTATTGAGTCTTGTTTTTTGGTTCCAATTAGGTCCAAGATCTTCCTGGGTTTCTAGTGAAGTATAATAGGAACCTAACTGCTTACCCAAATGATCAGAATTGGTTTCTTGACGGTGAACAAAAGATCCAGGCATAGTTCCAAAAACTGATCCAGATCTTATGTTCATCCTCTTGGTCATCGTTCTCTCACGTGCCCGTCTCCTCGCCTCGTTTCTTGATTCTTTCGTCCTCATTGACCTATGCACAATCTTTCTCGCCGTTCTTCTAGACCTCGTGATTCCCTTTGTACCCTCTTGAGCATCAACTCCAACAATTTTGTTTTCAAATTCTCCATTCTCTTCTTCTCCTCCACTTGGTGCACCCACACTTCCTAAGAGTTGCATGATCGAAGCCTCAGAGACGGAGAGTAACCAAGCTATTGTCATACTTCCCTTGTCGAAACCCAACAAGTCTTGGAGATGGAAGAACTTATCAGCAACCACAGTGGATAACCTCATACGACGGGCTCTAAGACCTTTAGCCGTTTGGATTTTCTTGTGTTTGTCTTTCGTACATCTCTTCCTCGGAATCTCTTCCTTATGCTTTGTCCCACCGCCTTCATGAGTCGTGTTGTTGGAATCATTTCGTGCAGATGTAACAGTGTTCGAACGAGAATCCAAGTTGTGATCTTGCTGGTCAAAAACCAATTGGTTCATCATTAAGGAATTTCCATTGCCAATAAAAGCTTCAAAGTAAGGAGTGAATGGTGAATGTTGGAGATGATAGTAATCAAAGTTAGGGTTTTGTGTTGTTGCGATTGTTTGGCCGAGATGGGAGGGGCTATGAAGTATGTAGTCATTGTTGTCAATCGAAAACATTGGATTGTTTGGACAATTTAAGAAGGAAATATTAGGGCAAAGTGAAAGAGAGATCTTTAGGTTATCTCACGAATTTGGTTGCAGAACAGTGAGTGATTTTGTGCCCTATATATAAAAGCTATTAGGTATAAGAAGAAGAAGAAGAAATAAGAATACTAGTGGTAGAAGAACAGTAGATGCATTTCCACACAATATTATTTATCCAATTTCAAGACATAATAATAATATTCCTTCTTGTCACTCACCTTTTTGTTGAACACATTAAATTACTAAAATTTCTCTTTTATTATTTCTTTTTTTGCTATTAAATATAAACACAAAACGAAACCCCTGCCTTTTCATTCAAAAAATAAAAGTGCAAATAACACCTGAACCCATTTGATAATTGTGACCCAAATTGCTTTGAAGTAATGTATGAATTGCTATGGAAGAGAGCGTTACAAGTACATTGAAATTTTTAACACTAGTCCAATGCTATTGGATTACAACAATTGACTTTTTAACGTGAATTTATATGAATATTTATAATTTGTTAAATATGAATTTGAATATAGCCGAATATAAAAGCTATTTTAAGAGTTAAAAATTGTCTAATATTGTAGATATAAACTCGTGATCCATTTTCTAACCATTGCAAGACAACACAATTTATTGGTCCTTTCGAATTCAGGTTTTGTTTGAGTGTTCACAATTGAGACCAACATCGAAATATTCGGTTTGAACACAAAACTAGTTCAAAAATATAAAATTACTTAACTAGTTCTAATGTATTAAGTTGTATAAGACAATATATGAACTCATTATTCGTGTTCTAAACGACGTAGAACAACACATGTCAAACATGAGTTTGGTTTTAACTAATTCCAAAAGTTATTTCAAATTAAGCATTGTTCAATCTCATATATAGAAAATTCATAGTTCATGTCCTAATCGATATGGTACAATACAACATAACATTAACTCTCAGGACCATGTTAGATCGGTTTTAGAGCGTGTACATCACAAACACAACATAACGTGTACATCACGACATTGGTAAATTCAAATGTGGACAAACCAGACTCTAACTAATACTATGTTAAATATGAGTTTGAGCCTAACTAATCTCAAAAACTAGTTCAAAACTTTAGGATTGTCCAATCCTATATATAGAAGTCTATAGTTTATGTATTAGTCGATTTGAGATAAAGCAACATAACATATTACATATATATATATATATATTATATTAATGAAACCATTATCAGAGAGAATGGATATAATGCAAATTATACCCTTATTATCTTTATCTAACACTAGTTTTCAAAAATTTCATATGATCTTCAAGATAAAACCTCAAACCTGAGATGAAAAAGACATTTGTGTCTTTCACTCGTAAATTGAATTAACCTATGTCTGGATTTTATATAACACACTAGTTATTAAACCACACATAATTTTTTCATTTTTCAGAAGTTTAGTTTAAAGTTTCTCAATATGTGTAAGCATGCTAGAAAGGTGTGAAATTGTCATAGGGAGAAGGCATATGAGGGAGGAAGTAAGTGGATAGAGGAAAAAGTAGAGTCTAAAGACCTATTCAATCGACACTTCACGTGGGTTTTGGTCGTTGCTTCATATCAACCCTAATTCCCCCATTGTTGTTTCTTTTTCTTTCCGATCTTCTCTGTCTCAAATTTGCAGTATAAATTTGACACTTTCAAATAAAACTACTGAATCTTTAGAAGAATAGAGATTAAGGGATGATTTTTTTTTTCCATTTTGAAGTCTTTGGATCGGAGGAGACAAAAAAAATTGAGAGACTCGATTAAATGTGACAAGGATTTCTCTTTGTTCAACCCTTTAATTTATAAAACAAATTTTGATAAAATGGTGGGAAAATTGACACAGTAACTCAATACAACTACAATTATTTAATCCTTTGAATTAGATTAATCTCCATAAAACTTTACAATGATTTTATTTTTTTTAATTAACCGAATTTTGATTGTTGGGGAATGCGTAGGAAATTAGGGTTGGAAGAGAGAGAGAGGGAGAGGGAGAGAGAGAGAGAGACAGAGCCTATGAAACCATAGGGGGCATTTCACTTTCTTTACACCACATATCTTTGCTTTGACTGGCTGACCACTTGTCACCCATATCCCTATTTCTATTTCATCATCAATCTTGTATATTTGAAGAATTTCTGTGTATATATATATACATATAAATATATGTTTTTTCTCCTATTGTAATGGTTTATTTCCCCCTTAAAATTGACGTTAAAGTAACATGTCTTTATACCAGATATTACAACAGTTTCACATGATGTATTGATTTCAACCAGATATATTTTCTCAATGATTAATGATTTGTAAGGGTTTATATTCTTTCCATATATACTTTGATGTTGAGATATCGTTAGATTTTATCAAGAGCCGTTGAAAGTGAAATTATCGTATTTTCAAAAAGGAATCAATTGTTAAAGTTTCAAGAACAAATACACAATCCTTCCTCCGAATATTCATCATTTAGGTGGGGAATCTTATTGATTTCTTGAGGTTCAAAGTGGCTTCTTGTTATATATAAGTAGTGTAATTGGATTTTGTATAAAACTCACTTTTAAAACCATTAATGGACGTTTGTATATTGATAGATTTTTAAGGAGAAATTGTACTGTCCTCCCAACCAAGAAAGGGTTACAATTATATTTAAATAAAATGCGAAACCGTATTGTTATGATAGGGCATATCCCATATCGGATAAAATATGAACTTTGAACTCATGGTACTCGACAACCCTAAACTCTTGAGTTAGTTTTTGAGATTAGTTAGGTCCAAGCCTATATTTATCATGGTATCAGAGTCAGGTTCGTCTCCATTGGAATATACCGATGTTGGATCTCCGATTGTGATGTCCACGCTCCAAGACATTAATTAGGGTGTGAGGGGGAATGTTATGATAGGTTTTCCCACATCGGCTAGAACATTAACTTTGGTCTCATATATATGGTACTGGATAACCCTAAACTTTTGAACTAGCTTTTGGGATTAGTTAGGTCTAAAACATATTTATCACGTATTTATGTCGATGTTAGAAAACGACCTCAAATCTTGATCTATGAAAATCGTAGAATAATTCGATCAAAACTCTTTGTAATCCAATTTTCAAATTCTCTTCTTTCTAATATTTTTTTATCTTGACCTTTAGTTCATGCATTTGATTTATAATTGATTGTTTTTCATTGAATTTTACGCCTTCTTTTTATTTATAATATTTACAATTTACAAAGAAAATACAAACGTAGCCTAATATATAGATGCGTGTATGGACCAATAAATAAACTTATACAAAATTGTAGATATATAAACATATATATTAGACAGTGTGTTAGGTAAATGTAAATCAAGCATATTTCTTCTTGTTTTAATTATTTAAGTGATGGGCCAAGGCATGAATGCATATATCGAGTCGTGTGACAGTGCACTAATTGCTCCATATAGAAAAATGCTTCAACTATTTGGCTCTTATAAATAGCAACAGAAGCCGATTCTTGGAACCAGCTTCCAATATACACACGATCATATATCACATCATTATCATATATATGTACACTATACACATATACATACACTCACATGTGTTTGTAAGTTCACGAACCACTACATACATATATATATATATATATATACATACTTGTATATACCCCGAATATGCCACATCTATTCCGATCGCATTACCTTTTTTCCATCTATTTTGTAAGGCTTCTTTTGTTAAACGGCATATTATATTCAAAAACATTATAAAGATGTTTATATATACCGATTATCATTTAAAAAAACACTAATTCAAGTATTCCATGTATATATAAATAAATAATTCTTTAAAAAGGCCACTAATTTTGAACTTAGTATTTACGATAATTAATTTAGCTAATGAATGGATGATATAAAATATATATCTCAGATTCAAATAATAATTTGAAAAGAAAATATTTACAATGGTCAAAACTTTATTCAGAATACAACATAATGAACCGTGAATTCTTAAACATATTTAATATTAGGAGATATCTCTTAATATGTATAAAAAAATGAAATAAATTGTGTTGTTGAGGTCTTGTCTCAGCTTTTTTTCTAGGGCTTAAGTATCCACTTGAGGAGTGTTTGTAAGCACCACAAGCGTCGCTTTCAATTTTAAAGAGAGAAAAAGAGAACCAAAAAGAAAAAAAAAGGTGAAGAAAATATGCAAAGTTTGTCCTCTCGGATGTTGACGACTTCATTGTATCACATGATATATGTTTTTCTATCGCATGATATATATATATATATATATATATATATTCTATGCTCCCTACGCCACATTTAAAAGACAGAAATAAATCTAGATTTATTCTCGTCCAAATATTATATATATAATTTATAGCTAGATATTTCCTCAAACATGCCATTTTTCATGGGATCTACTAATTTGGATTCCACGGAATGTAAAAAGTAGGTTAATTAGAAATCTAATATATAGGAATTATGTTGAAATAAAAGGAAAATGATAGTGTAATCATAAAATTATAGGTATCAAAGATTATATAAAAACCAATTTAAAGAGTTAACATTCATCTATAATATCTAATATGTTTAAAACAGTAGGTGGATAATTTATCCGAGAAATCCGTTTTGATCTGAACCCGTAAAAAATTATTCGAATTCGTGGATTCGGGTTCGGATAATGAAATATCGTTATCAGCGGATTCGGATTTGGATTCGGGTTTTATCATTCCTAGAAACGGATATTCGAGGTTACATATAAAATTACCAAAATATCTATATATTTTTATAAAAATTACAAAAATGTCATTAATTTTAGGTTAACCACGAGCTTCTCATCACCTCTTTCAGCAACCTCTCTTCTCATTTTCACCTTTCTCTCCCAAGTTCTCTCGTTTTTTCCATTCCTTCGTCCTTCGTCGGCTTTCCCTTCCGTCATCGTCCATGTGTTTGTTGTCATTGCCGTCGTCCATGTCGTCATTCATGTGTTGTCCATACCATCGTCCATGCCTTCATCGTCCCAGCTTTCTTCATCTATGTGTTCGTCGTCCATGCCTTCGCCATCCTTGCGTTCGTTGTGCCTACCTTGGTCGATTATTGGTCGTCTCTACTTGTGGTGACTTTCGATCTCCTTGCAAGCTCGAAGCTAGAGGAGATCTTGGTGAAGGAGCTGCGGTTGGTATTGGTCTCAGAGGTTTAGTAG
Organism: Gynandropsis gynandra; assembly: GCA_036759665.1. Lineage (NCBI taxonomy): Eukaryota > Viridiplantae > Streptophyta > Magnoliopsida > Brassicales > Cleomaceae > Gynandropsis > Gynandropsis gynandra. The sequence goes on along the minus strand of CM071860.1, from coordinate 69,754,176 downwards.
GTGGAAGAGTTGGAGATGGTTGTGGCGACTTTCATGTCTCCTGTGGTTCGGATAGGGGTACTCGACTCATTCTTCAGGTACTCGAGCCCTGGGTACCCCGTATCCCTCGGATTCAAGTTCGGATAACAAGTTATCTACCACTCAGGTTCGGGTTCGAGTACCCTAAAAAATCTGGGTATCCAACCCCTGTCCACCCCTATAGTGTATCCATATATATATAAATGCATTTGTAATTGATATTTCGTAATTAATTTCTTCCAAAATTAGAGAATTTCATCCACAAATTTTCGTTTCAAATCCGTTAGTAAATAAAATTATTATTTTAAAAGAAAGTTAAAATTATACATATCATATAAAAACTAAAAAAACCATATCAACAACGTTCTTCTCGGACATTTCAATAACTCGAGATTAACGGTGACTTCATTCACGAATACGAGTTACTAGGCACTGGATCAGCTGCATTCCTTATCAAGCAAAACCATAAATTTTCAATCTCAACTATCTTGCTCTTTCCAGTTCCAGAACAATATTGACTTTGGTTGAACGACTGAATTCCCTTACCATCATTCTCTCTCAATTTATGCATCAACCAAAGACAAATCATTGTCAAACTTGTTTTTTTAGTTTGTGGATTTTAGATTTACTCAGACAGTGATCTGCGATGTTATGACTATTGTGACTCGGTTTGGATAATCTGTCCTAAAACTCGTCATTCATTAGATGGACATATTGTATTTTTGGGCACATCTCCCACTCGTAAAAATGAAGCAACAAGCTACAACTTTGTAATCATTGATCGACACGAAATATCATGTGATTAGTAGATCGATTTTTATATCATATGTACCTTCCAAAAATCAATTCATTGCTATTTAATTAAGGTTTCAGGGCAACAATATTTTTTCTATTAATGTTCTAGGTTAGACATTTATGATTTTTGTTCGTGCTTCAAATTGAAGGGACATATTAAAAATATATCTTTATATATTGAGAATATTTGTTTTTACATTCTTGGAAGATATCCAAATATGATTTTGAAAATTCATTGTGTATGTATTAACGATTAATCAATAAAACCCTAAAGAGATTTATAAGACAAATTAAAAACGAAAATTTGTCATCTGTCTCTGTTTCTTTAAATTATGACTAATTTTGAGAAAAAAAATCTTAATTGAAGGACAAACCGTTCAATTGGACCGCAACGAGTTTATATTTATGTGAAGACAAATAAATGTTTGGTAATTAGAAATACAATAGAAAAGCAAACTTTTCCTTGGTTTTTTTTATATAATACAAGAACTCGCGATAATAACAGAAAGAGAATGACTTCATTTGTATAACGTCCAAAATCATTTTATTGCGAATTGTTTTTATTGTGGATTAATATGAATATTATTATAATTAATATTTTCAGTAGTCTATTTTTATGTGTTTAGGTGATTTTCATATTGGTTTACTAACAGAAAGAGAATGACTTCATTTTTGTAACGTCCAAAATAATTTTATTGCCAATTGTTTTTTATTGTGAATTAATATTTTCAGTAGTCTATTTTTATGTGTTTAGGTGATTTTCCTATTGGTTAATTAATAACAGAAAGAGAATGACTTCATTTTTATAACGTCCAAAATCATTTTATTGCCAATTGTTTTTCTTGTAGAGTTATATTAATAATAATATTATTATAATTAATATTTTCTGTAGTCTATTTTTATGTGTTTAGGTGATTTTGATATTGGTTAATTAACGTTCAAAAAGTGACCCAAAATGTTGGAGAGGATGATGAAGTGACTACAGCAAAAGTGAATAGAGAAAAGCTCTTTCTCTTTTATATAGATTAACCAAATATCCCAAAACATGTAAATATAGCAAAATATATCACATAATGTAACTACATATATAATAATTAATTAGATTTATATCACCTATCAAGTAGTCTTAAATTATTTAATTCTCATTGGCCTGACATATATATTTACAAATCTATGTCCACACATATATATATATATATATATATGCGTATGCCTGTAGCTAACTGTACTTGTCATGTCAGTTTAATTAGAAAAATAAAATCATTTATAAATAGTCGACAATTTTTTTTAATGCTAGATTTTTTCATTTAAATTTAAAGATAATGGATGACATTTGGTATTATCCATGTGCAAGGGCATAGTACGATGTACATTCACCAATTCGCCATATAATTGATCATTTTTAAATACTTTTACTAAATATATGGTCCTCCATTTGCTTTTCCATTTCCAAAACTTTCCCCTTGTCTCTTCACATTAAGAAAATATTGTATCTTATTATGTCTGTCAATCTCACTCGATAGCTTTTTTTAATTAAAAAAATTATATATATATATAGCACATTCAAATTGGATTTGTACAAATACAATGGATGTAAAAAAAGTATATATTATAACAAAATATACCAATACCAATTAATTTAAATAACACATTATTTAAGAAAATACTTAAAAAGGTAAAAAGACTGAAGCAAAAATCATAAATCAACAATGAAGGAGAATTGAGAACAGACAAAAAGGTCGATAAGTTAGGTAAATATATGATTCAATTCAATAAATAATTTTAAAATTAAGATTATTAATATATATATAATTCAAAATATTATCTTGTATGCAATCATATAAGAATAAAACATTATAATATCATTCTAAATCACGGGGACATGCAAAGAATGTTAGAAGAACTCAAAAAATTTTGTCCCTGTGGTTTTTATATTTAACTGTTTGCATATTAGTAAATTTAGTTATTATTAATAAGTAGTTATGATCATGTTTAAGTTAGTGGTTTGTTCTTACCCTTTTGTATTTTTAATTACAATAATTTAATTTTAAAGGTACAATCTCTCTATAATAATATTATCATTTTTCCTCATCTATTTCAGGATATCCTTCTGTGAAAAAAAATTTCAAATCAAAACCCTAATATAATAAAAGAGCTTAAACCTTTGCCAGTTGTTGTCCTATACATACAACTGCTACGCATATAGCAAGATATTTCAACAATATAATACCATATAAAACTACATATATCTGTGTGTGTATATATATATATATATATATATATATATATATTTATATTAGTTTGAACACACACCATATTTGTCAAATAAAGGGGCTACAGTGAATCGCAAGAAAATATCCGTTTTACCTCAACGAATTGTTGCAACCGATGTATATATTTATTTTACAATAAAACAGAATATATGTATATATGTATGTATTACTTGTATGTAGTTCTCGATTGGTCACTAAAATTGCGTTGTTCATGGTTATTCACTTATTGCTAACATCTTAACTGTTTTCTTAAATATAATAAAAGTTCCGTTTTCAATAAATTACCTCAAACATTTGAAATATTTATAAAAAAATTGATATTACTTGAAAATTGTGTAGGTATCTCGTTGCTACAAGATTTGATTTCACCTATATTATGTAAATATTGTCTCAATTTATGCCAATATTTGAGATATAGTCCTATATAAGGTATAATAGTATGGGCTAACTCATACCACCAATTAAAAGATATGATAATATTTTTTGAAATTATGATTTATTGATATTTTAGAGATTTTAGATGTTTATTAATATTTTAGAAGTATTCGTTGTTTGTTATATGAATATTTACATTTTTACCGTAATTGTAAAATTTATTGATGAATATCTCTGATAATAAAATAATAAAACACATTTTTTTAGTAAATATGTCAACACATGATGAATTGTACAACTTGGAAAATCTTTAATATCGTCGAAATCGAAAAAACAAACAATTTATCTTTCTTCTCCCGAATATTGTACGATGACAATTACAACATACAACTACTTTGGTTAAAAAGATCTCCTTGTTATACTCGATATTAATCACTCAATTGCTTTAAAATTTTAATGTTGATAGTCAATTTGCAGTCCATATTATTATTACGTATTTCATCCATTGGCTTTTTTTTTTATCGTCACCGCTCGACATTTTTTTATATATATAGGTTCAGTTTGGTGATATCTTTATTAAACTTCATGTGAATAAACAATTTTACGTTTTTATCTTTATAATATGTATAAAGATAATGTGTAAATACATTCCTAAACTTTAGGAATGTGGTTGTGATATATCTTTTGACGATCCAATAAAGTAATTTATGTATGTAATATTGGGCTTCCGATAAAGTAATTTCCTTTTTTTAAAGTTTGGGCCTTCTGATAAAGTAATATCATTTTGTATATATTGGGCCTTCTTATAAGCCCATTATGGGCCCATTTTGTTAGAGATCTTACGAACCTTTGAAATATTGTTTGGATATTCATAAAATCGATTCTGGTTAATTAGTTCAAAAAATATAATTTTTAAAATTAATTGCGTAGATTTTAGCACGATTAAATTCGAAATATAATATTTTATTTTTCCTTTTAGGAAAATAATGAAATCATAATGATGTCAGTCCCTCTAACCCTTTTTCTTCAGCCGCTGACAGCTCCTCCGCCGTCGCCGTCGCCGTCGCCGTCGCTCTTCTTCTCCCTCTACCGTTTCCCCTCTTCTTCTGGTGAGTCATCTCTTCTATACCTAATCTTTTTTCTTTCCCTCCATGGTTTTTTCGGAAGAATCTTTCATGGTTGTACGTACTTCCTCCTCATCTGTGTGAATTTGCGTAGATACTTTGCTCAATTGTTTATGGTGCTACTGATAAAAATGGTTTAGGGTTCGGTTGGATCAATAGAGAGCATGCTTCATTTTGATTTTAGTTAAATTAAAGACAAATGAAAAATTGCTGAAAAATTTTAACTTAGACAGTGTAATTTAGACAGTGTTATTGAGAGCTGCGTCTAACAGACTTGTTTTGGCGAGGAAGGCACACCCATTGGCAACCATGGCAGCTGTAAGCCACCTTTAATCCTGTAGCAAATCTCTTTTTCAGTTCTGATTTTGGAATATTGAAGCAGGATGAAGATAACACTGGAAACCTAAAACGTCAACTGGCTAAACTCTTTGAGTCATCGCTTAAATTAACAGTTCCAGATGAGGCTGATGTTGAGCCTTTGGTAGCTGCCTGCACTGCCAAATTTGGCGATTACCAATGGTACACTCTCTTTGTTTATAGATAGAAAAGAGAATGGTGGAGTTTAAGGCAGATTAGATTGTCTTAATGATTCATTTCCTTATTGACATTTGCAGCAACAACGCGATGGGCTTATGGTCCAAAATCAAAGGAAAAGCTACTCCGTTCAAGGGTCCTCCTGCCGTTGGACAGGTTGCTTATAAGACTTTATGTCTTTTTGTCATTACATTTCATAAACATTTTATCAAATTTTTCCGCTCTTAAACTCCTTTTCAAACAACTTTGTTTCGTCTTTGTAGGCCCTTATGAAAAATATCCCTCAATCCGAAATGGTAGAGTCATGCTCGGTAGCTGGACCTGGATTTGTCAATGTGAAACTATCAGCTAAATGGATGGCACGGGTACTCTCTTCTGTATTGTTTACTTGTATAACAAATTCCTAGTCTTTTGGCGTGTAATTTGTGCATAGCATAACTATCTCTAATCTGACTGCAGAGCATTCAAAGTATGCTTATTGATGGAATCGATACATGGGCACCTACCCTTTCAGTAAAAAGAGCTGTAGTTGATTTTTCCTCACCCAATATTGCAAAAGAAATGCATGTCGGCCACTTAAGGTCTACAATTTTGGGTGACTCGTTAGCTCGTATGCTCGAGTATTCTAAGGTTGAAGTTCTTCGCAGAAACCATGTTGGTGATTGGGGAACACAGGTAGGCGCGCGTTTTTAATGCTTTCTTCCCCAAATCAGGAGCTTCGGTTCAGTGTTAACATTACTAATGGAATAGAAACCTCACATGTTTTGCAGTTCGGTATGCTGATCGAGTACCTCTTTGAGAAATTTCCTGACTCAGAGACTGTAAATGAGTCAGCAATTGGAGATCTTCAGGTAAGTTGTTCAGTTGAATGTATTGGATTCTTGAAGCTTTAAAATTTTTTTCCTTGCTAGTATTGCCATTTATTTGTGCAGAAAGGTCTATCAAAACTTTATTTCTAATTTAAGATGTGATCTCATAGGCATTCTACAAAGAATCAAAAAAGAAATTCGATGAAGATCGGGACTTTAAGGAGAAGGCACAACAGGGTGTGGTTCGTCTTCAGGTGAAAAACTTGCTTTCAAAAGATGAGCCATTGCTGCATTTTGCAATCAAGATATTACGCCTTCATTTGGTAGCATTGTGACTAAAATTTCTGCTCGTTTGTTTCTATAATCTACAGAGTGGGGACCCAAAATATCGTAAGGCTTGGTCTCAGATATGTGAAATCAGCCGAGCTGAGTTTGCTAAGGTTCATCAACGGCCGAGCTGAGTTTGCTAAGGTTTATCAACGCCTTCGGGTGGAGCTTGAAGAGAAGGTAGAAGAATACACTTCACCTATGCTCTACGGTTTTAACTAGAATGAAAAAAAAGGCATAACAATAGAACAATAAATTCAACAGGGAGAAAGCTTTTATAATCCATATATCCCCGGGGTGATTGAGGAATTGAACAACAAAGGATTAGTTAAAGAAAGTGAAGGCGCTCGTGTAATTTTCCTCGAAGGCTTCAACATTCCGCTCATTGTTGTTAAAAGTGATGGTGGTTATAACTACAACAGAACAGATTTGACGGCTATTTGGTGAGTAAAGGATCTGCCTTTCTAAGATACATTCACTTGCTATGAGTTCTGCTGTTATAATATATATTTGCTTATGTACGTGACCAACTGCATTGTTCAGGTATCGCCTTAACGAAGAGAAAGCTGAATGGATTATATATGTTACGGATGTAGGGCAGCAGCAGCATTTTGACATGGTGTTTAAAGTAAGTTCGATTTTCTTTTTTTTTGGTTATATTGATTGTTAATGGTAATATAATTGCTCTAAACTAGGCTGCGAAAAAAGCTGGTTGGCTCCCGGACAATGATAAGACCTTTCCAAAAGTTAACCATGTTGGTTTTGGTCTTGTCCTCGGAGAAGATGGGAAGCGATTTAGAACAAGGAGTACGGAAGTGGTTCGCTTGGTTGATTTGTTAGACGAAGCTAAGGCTCGTAGTAAAGCTGCCCTTATTGAACGAGGTAAATCAAATTTTAGAGCTTTTGGATGGGTCGTTGAGTAGGGGTGAGCACGGATCGGGTATCCGAATTTGAGTATATATTATAGCATATATTGGTTCGGTTTGGTTCAGCTTCGAGTTCAGGTACCTAGATCTTTAGGGTACCCAAGTCCAAACCCGAACGGGTATTCAATTTTGTACTGTAACCCGCGAGACACGGGTACCCTCTAATATCCAAACCCGAGACGGGTTTTTCGGTATTTTGTCCATCCTTATCGTCGGGCATTTTCGTTTCAAGTTAATTCATATTGGATTTTGTTTATTCAGGTAAGGACAAAGAGTGGACTGCCAAAGAGCTTGATCAAACAGCTGAGGCAATTGGATATGGTGCTGTGAAGTAAGCTTCGACCTCCATATCTATCTACCATTGATTAATGGAGATTTCTATTTTTTTTTTATCTTTTGTTTTTAACTTGTGGGTTCTTTTTTTCAAAATATAAAAATCTTCCCAAAGGTATGCTGATCTGAAGAACAACAGATTGACAAATTATACATTCAGCTTCGATCAAATGCTTAACGACAAGGTGCTGAATCATTTTCTTGCTTAACTGAAATGTGTTTCATTTGATCTGATGATCGATAACGTTTCATTTGCAGGGAAACACAGCTGTTTATCTTTTATATGCTCATGCTCGGATTTGTTCAATCATCAGAAAGTCTGGTAAAGATATAGATGAATTGAAGAAGGTATTTTTCAAATCATCGATATAATCGAAGCATTAAGCATTTCAGAACTTGATAAAGTTTAAGACTTTCTTTTGATTTTGATGACCCTTTTGTTCGTACGATCTCGTTCGTTTTTCTATTGCAGACGGGTAAAATGGCGTTAGATCATTCGGATGAACGAGCACTTGGGCTTCACTTACTCCAATTTGCTGAGGTAAGTAAGACATAATAATCAATGGATAACACAACGCATATTTGAATTCTTTTTCTTAATAATACGATGTTTAACGATTACAAATATTCACGATTGAACGATTTCCAGACGGTTGAAGAAGCATGTACAAACTTATTACGGAGCGTGTTGTGCGAGTACCTCTACAACTTATCCGAATACTTCACCAAATTCTACTCCAATTGTCAGGTATATGATACGAAAATAGTCGTATCCTTCCTCGTATAAGTATTCTAAACGTTAGGGGTAGGCAAAATACCCGAAAAAACCTGTCCAAATCCGAGAAAGAAAATCCCTAGATTCGGTTAATAGAATTATTAAACTGGTGGTTTCGTGTTCGAGGTAGGCGTGTGTATCCGATTATACATATTAATTTACGAAAATATCCTTAGTTTTTATGACAATTACGAAAAATACCATTATTATTAGGTTTGGTATGGATTGGGTATCTGAACTCGATCTGCATCTGAACCAATATATGCTTTAATACTAAAAGAAAATTCGGGTTCGGGCGGGTTGGAGTTAAGATACAAAATTGACTATCCATTCGGATTCGAGTTCAGTTATCCGGATACTCGACTCGTGGCCGCCTTTCATTCTACCTGCTACATACAATGATGAACAGCCAAACTCAGTTCTTTCTTTATACTAAAACATGATTCTTCGTAAACCCGTTTCAGGTTAACGGGTCAGCGGAAGAAACAAGCCGTCTCCTACTCTGCGAGGCAACGGCCAACGTAATGCGGAAATGCTTCCACCTTCTTGGAATCACTCCTGTCTACAAGATATGATTCATTGGCGATTTGAATATGTTTTTGTCTGATTCTTAGAAAAAGAAACAGTTTGAATTTCTACAAAAACTCAATGTGTTACTTTTTCAATGGATTTTGAAATTTATAAAAGCAGTTGTTATGCATAAAGAAGAAAGAGCAAAAGATTGTGGCTTTAGGGTTCATTCTCATCCCACCATTTGTCTTCAATTTCTTCTTTACAAGGTCCTCAGTTCTCAATGAATTAGAACTTGGATAACCCTTTCCTGTTGATTCAAACAATAATTTTAATTTTTTTAAATAAAAAAACCATCTAGAGATTAGGTGTTGGATGTCTTTTGATCGCTCGACTAATCTCTAGATGGTTTTTTATTTAAAAAAAGTGATGCCAAAAAGACATCGTTTCGGTATTTAGAAAAACTAATAATGATACTAATCCTCGTGTTTATCTTTTACCGTCTTTGCTTTTATCATTATAAGCGTCTGCTTATATCTATTACATCGTCTATTGACTTCATCTGAGTCTCTCATCATCGCTTTCGTCTTTAATCCTCATCTTTATCTTCATCCTACTTATCCGCCACCGTCTCTCGTATGTTGTCATCGCTTTCATCTCTTGTCATTGCTTTTATTTTTCATCTTCGTCTTTGTTTCATCTCCACCATCGGTTTCATCTCTCGCATTTTCCCTTACCTTGGTCTAACATCGTCCTCACTCCACATCCATTTTTTGTATTTTGTTTTTTTATGATGTTGTTTGTCGTTATAGGTTTTATATTATGATTCAATATTTATAAATATTTTTTATAAATACTAAATTTCTTTGTATGTATTTTTATTAATTTATAAATATTTCAAAATAAATATTTAGATATAATTATATCTGTCTAGCAACACCTAGCGTTTTCTTGAACGACAAAAAGATTGTTTTTTTACAAAAAGAATTAAGATTCATTAGTCCTATATTTTTAGAAATCCGTGTTTAGAACATAACCATTTCATATTCTTTTAGCAATTTTGTTATATTTACTTTTTCATCCAAACATAAAATATAAATTTTTATTGAAAAACTCGCAGACAGACAATTTTGTAGATTGTTAATTCAAAGAGATCAAAATATATAAAATAGTACTCGTTTTATTTACCAGTCAATCTTTAAGTACACTTGTTTTCTTTTACAATGTATCAAAGATCTCCACAGATAACTCCACTCAATACAATATCGTTCTAAGTACACTTAAAAACCTAAAAACTCCTTGTTTCTCTTTTAAGCACTCCTTCGATATCTGTCCAGATAAGTTAACCTTTTTCTTCTCATCAAGTTAACTTATCTGCCTTCGTCCGTGCACAGCTAACCTCCCCGGTTTTCTAGCCGCGCCTCCTTGCTGATTCCCCTCAGTCTTGACTTTGCCGGATCCACTTTTGACTCCATCTTCTTCTCCTTAAACTTCTCATTGACTCTTTCAATTTCTCTTCATTTGAACTTCTGCTCCTTACATATCTCAACAACCTGAATTTACAAATATATCCCACGACTCTATTTTTATTGCATTTACAATTCCCCCCTTTGAATTCTTATCACAAAAACACACATCAATAAACATATAGAATTGAATTACAATGCAATAAAAGATTCAAACACAACAATACCACAGGACAATCACATCACAGTATCAAGCACAACACATAAGTTCAACCATATATATGATCAACACGAATAAGTTCAATCATGGAAATGATTAAGTACATTTAAAATAAACTTTGTCCATAAGTGCACTTAAAAAAACTGTGACTACACAGGAACACATCAGTTCCTCGGTCTTTTGCCTTTGGCCTTGTCTGCTGGCTGTTCCACGCGGTCCTCCTCCTCTTGTACTTCTCCCCATGTTTTTGTGATAAGACATTCAAATAAAAAATCAGACACATAAAGATATCAGAAAATGCCAGAAACACACAATCGTTTACTCTGAAAACGCTTCAAAAGCCTTGTGACCGACTTCTAAGTAGTGTCTAAGGTGGACTACATTGATTCAATTGTCTGTTTCAACTGGAGAAGCTCTTGAACAACACTACCACCAGGAGTAGCATCAACATCTGAAGACGATATTTTAGCCATATACCGCTTCTCCAATATGATCCAAGGAGGAATATTTTCTCGGATTTCCTCGGAACCAATGATATCCGGAACCTGTTGACGGAAAAGGTAGAATAAACTTTGTAGAATTTGATAAACCAAGACCCACAACGGAGTCCAGAAAAACTTTTTCAAAGTTTATTTGGACATCATTCTTCAAGAAATATAGAAAAATTGATGTATCTTGCCGAATCCCATTTGTTTTCTTTTTGGGAACCCAATTCGTGCGAGCTATCTTATTCAGCAGAGCATACTTCCACTGCAGTTTAGAATTGGGAATCTGGCCAGGCCATTGAACTAGATCACCATGAGTGAGCTCCTTTGTGACTATATCCAAATCCAGATCTATCTGGAGCTCCTTTGTTCGAGTAATATCCATATGTGAAGTTCCAAAAAATCCGTTAATGACTTCAGCATTAAATTGAATGACCTTCCCCCGAACATATGTGGTACCAAATAACACAGACCTAAAATCTTGAATTTCAGGAATCAGATTGGCATAGAATTTGTAAACCAGTTCTTTACACATAGGTACTACAGTTGTGATTGTGTGTGTAAGTTTCCTATTCACTAACAACTTCCAAATGTCAAGGTGTTTGGACTAATTGACACTAAGACCACGTTTTGAGAAAATTTCTCTTTCCTTGAGAGTCTTCAATCGATTGACATAAGACTCTTTATATAACTTTTGAGAAAAAACTTTTGACGGGGATAAATGTGTACCTCTCCGTGAAGACGATGGGACAGATTTTTTAGTGGTAGGTACCGTGGGTTGAACATTGGTCTGCGGTGTCGGCACCGTTTGTGGAACATCTCTAAGTGGGGTCGAGGTTGAAGGAGCACCTTGACGACGTTCAAGAATGGTTTGGATGTGGACCAAGGACGTCGCATTCGAGCGTTGATTATCGCGTTTGTTTGGAGCAAAATACTTTGTAGCAAGAATTTTGTACCTTATTCCCTTAACTCTGGATGGATTTTGTGTGAACACCAGGTCTTTCATTCAAACCTCTTTGTTGTCAAGCAGTAGAATAGCATCCTTGTCTAACCAAGGAATCGGGTACTTCTGGTTTCCATTGTTGTTTATGTTGTTCGTGAAGATCACTGCAACCAAAATTGTTCCCCTTTCTCTCTCAAGTGAATGTTAGGGTCTCGAAATTTCAAAATGCAAGTGAGGAGCAACGGTTTAAAGAATTTTAAGTGCAATTGCGAGTGAGCCGAAAATGAAGGATTTCAAAAAGTAATTGAAATAACTGCACTAGTCACGTCAGCCACCAAAGTGTCAAATCACAAAAAAAATTCAGAAAACCGCTCTATTTTAATGAGAACCACTCGAGTACTGAACTTGTTCGTCAAATCAATGTGTAAAATGAGCTGTTATACATGATAAAAATTCAAAGCAAACAAGACCGTTAAGAATTAGTCAAATACTGCACAAGACTGATTATTTAAGTACACTTACTCATGTATGTTCTTCACTTAAGACAAGCTTTAGTAACATGTACTATTTTTTATTTTTCTTTTCCCTTTTTTTGTTCTTTTTTATTAAAATCCAACAGCCTCTAGGACGTTGTGTAGATATCCTTTTGTTCATATAACAAGCTTTTTGACTACCCATTCTTTGAGGTATACTCTTATGTAAAAGAATTTAACATAGAGGAGTATGTAAGCTTAGATTAGCTTTGTATCATAGGACGTTATAACTGAAACTGAATAACTTTCAACTTAGATCCGAGCATATACTCATAACATACTTTTCTTATATCTGCATAGAAATAAGTGTAAAAGTTGTTAGAGGAACAAGTGATAATTAAGTGCACTTGAGTCACCAGGCAGGAAACTTGTTAAAAACAGAACCACAACAATATCCAATAAGCTGAGCAGTAGTCAACTAAGTGTACTTAAACCATGCAGACTTATACGTATTTGCCATTTTCTTCGTAAGATCATCATTATCTCTGAATAATTTATCAATTTATTACTTTCATCAACAAAAAAATATCAAAGCTCACAAACACCAAGTGATTTTCTCAGAGAAACAAACCGATTTAAATCCAAAGGTCTTGTCAAGATATCCGCTAGCTGACGTTCCGTAGGTACATATTCCACTTTCATTTGTTTTTGTTCAACATTCTCTCTTAAAAATGATGTATTATTTCAATATGCTTTGTTCTGGAATGCTGAACATGATTTTTCGATATATCTATAGCACTTGTATTATCACACCATGCAACAAACATTTTAGAACTCATACCGTAGTCCATTAGCATATGATTCATCCATAAGAGTTGAGTACAACAACTTTCCAAGGCAATATATTTAGTCTTTACAGTAGATAATGACATTGAGTTCTGCTTTTTACTATGCCAAGAGACTATGTCAGTCGTTCATACCAAGCACGTGGGGCTTGCTTCAACCCATATAAGGCCTTCTTCAGTTTATACACATGTTCTGGATAATACGGATCCTCGAAACCTTTCGATTGTTCAACGTAAACTTCCTCTTGAAGTATTCCATTTAGAAATGAGATTTAACATCCATCTGAAAAAGCTTAAAACCAAAGAAACATGCAACACCAAGCAATAGTCAAATTGACTTCAATCTAGCAACAGGAGCAAAAGTTTCATTAAAGTCAACACCTTCGACTTGCGTATAACCTTGTGCCACTAATCTAGCCTTGTTTCTGACAATTTCACATTGTTCGTTAGTTTTGTTCTTAAATATCCATTTTGTGCCAATCACATTTAAATCTATTGGACGAGGGACCAAAGTCGAGACATCATTTCTAACAAATTGTTCTAGAGATAGTATGGGCTAACTCATACTATCTATTAGAGGTATGATAACATTTTTCGAAATTATGATATTAACATATTTTATAGATATTTGTTGTTTGTTATAGGGATATTTAAATTTTTATCATAATTGTAAAATCTATCAATGAATACCTCTGATAACAAAATAACGAAACACATGTTCTTAGTAATTTGCATTATTGCTCTATATTTTATGTGACTCTACCTCAACACATGATGAATTGTACAACTTGGAAAAATCTTTAATATCGTCAAAATCGAAAAAACAAACAGTTTTCATTCTTCCACTGAAATCGAATATTTTATGATGACGGTTACGACATGCAACTACTTTACTCGATGTTGATCACCCAATTGCTTTGAAATTTTAATGTTGATAGTCAATTTGCAGTCCACATTATTACACGTTTCATCCATTGGCCTTTTTTTACGTCACCGCATCCCGCAACGAAACATATCCACTCGACATTTATATATATATATATATAGGTTCAGTTTGGTGATATTTTTATTAAACTTCATGTGAATAACCAATTTGACGTTCTTATCTTTATGATATGTATACTCTAATGATAATGTGTAGATACATTCCTAAACTATAGGAATGTGGTTGTGATATATCTTTTGACGATCCAATAAAGTAAATATTTATGTATATTGGGCTTCCGATAAAGTAATTTCCTTTTTTATATATTGGGCCTTCCGATAAAGTAATCATTTTTGTATATATTGGGCCTTCTTATAAGCCCATTATTGACCCATTAGAGATCTTACAACCTCCGAAATATTGTTTGGATATTCATAAAATCGATTCTGGCTAATTAGTTCAAAAAATATAATTTTTAAAAATAATTGCGTAGATTTCAGCACGATTAAATTATAAATATAATATTTTATTTTTCCTTTTAGGAAAATAATGAGAGGAAAAAAATGAAAGAATGGATCGAAGCAATGATGTAAAATGCATGTGAAAGGCGGAGGCGTCGGATTGAAGTAACGGCGAAGTAGTATATATATATATATATATGAACACATATTTACATATGAACATACAAATAAATGCATCATGGTATATGTTATATTTGTATCCATGCACATGCAAATAATTAGCATGCATGTGCATGCTTTCGCATGTGTTACCCAAATCACATTAAGATATTTACACATTTCAATTTCCTGTTTTTCTTTTGGCATACCCCAAGAATATCATATTCATATATTCACATTTATATGGATAGTGCATATATGGATTCAACAAATTTTTAAAAATAAATTCCAAATTTCATATCTCATGCGACGCTAATAAATAGATATGTTTTTTATTAAAATGAAATTGTGAATCTTAAATTTGTTAATTAAGGGTATATAAATAGATTAAGTGTGAAAAAGATAAATAAAAAAATTTTAAAAAAAAGAGAGGGATTAAATGGTTTGGATGGATCGACAAAAACGCCATATGGGTTTAATTAAAAAATAATAATAACTGAAATTAAAAAAAAATAAGAAAACTAAAAGAGAAAATTATGTTGCATGTCATGAACACATACACTCACACATAAAAAGAAAACATGATGCATGCGCACACATTTAAAAAATAGTGCTGTGGACCGTCCCCACCAAACTCTCCCGCATGAAAATAAACCATATATTAATAACCATATTTACCCACCATATATTTTTGTCAAATATATTATCAGTGAATCGGACCGCACGTATTTTAGATATAACCCGTTAATAGAAATTCAGGGTATAAAATTAAGATAATATAGATATATAATGATAATATATACATATGCTATGCGTGTGTATATATAGAGAAATATTAGGGTTGTAGTGATAATGGGAGTGACAATGATGACATCTTCCCCATTTTAGTAGATGAAAGCAACGGTGGAAGTCAATTTTCACTTTCGGCTCCTAGGTAAAGAATATATCAACGATCCACAAATCTTCCTATATATATATATATATATATATATAACATTTGAGTGAAATATATGTTAAAAATATTTGATTTAATTATCTAGTTTATCAAAATGCAAATTCGTTTTCGGTGCTTTGGAATTGAAATAATCTCACGATAATGTGATCTAATAGAAAGTGTAACATCCACATGTGAATGAGGATAAAATATACAGAAAAAGATTTGTCATGATCTTTATGATCATTTATCAAAAATTTTCCAAAATTACAGAATCACCTCTAAATCTATATATATCCATAAAATTACGATCTATGAATGGATTTGTATGTGACAATTTTAAAGTGAGATTTATGTAATGGAGAGGAGATTCAACTATATATATATATATATATATCATTCAACAACACATTATGTATACGTAACCTTGTAATATACTAAAAGTTAAAATATATGCAAAACACAATAATTACCTAAAGTAAATCTAGTTCACTATATAAACATTTATCGGCATTCATTATAATGATAACGAGTAGATTGATTGAAGAGTTTATGGAGCCATAAACCTATGATAGTGTAGTGCTTTGGTGATACATTCCATGGGAAGTTTTGACTGAAATTAGATAATATTTGATTATTCTAAAAGTAGTAAAAAGGTTAACAAAAGAGGGAAATAAAGAAGACGCACTTTTGATTTCAAGCAGACAAACCAAACTTATAATGTTCGGTCTATGGCTCGAACCAAATGAGTCAGTGCACATAATCTTGTTGCTTTCATGTTTCTCCACTATCTGCATATATATTTATTGTCTATTTCTCAAATTATCCAATCCATGAGATTATTTGTAATGATTGATCGGATGTAAAATCTTATTCTCCCCTTAAAAAAGGGTTGGTAAAATGCCTTGATCAGAAGAGTTGACAAAAATTCCGTTACAAATTTGGCGTCGCAAATGCAAACACAATTTTATGACATAACGTTAGTTAAATTAGCGTTACACTGATGTTATCATGTGTTTATAACAGAATGTTATTGCATAAGCTATCATTGAATTATTGTTGCGTTTGTGTTAAGACTAAGATGCTAATTATATAGTCCATCTGCGAGTTGACCCTAACCCATTTCACAAAATGGTGGATAGGTTTAAAAAAAATTTACCATGAAAAAAAAATGAACTCATGGACTGATCTGGAATTTTTGTTACCCATATAACTCAATCCATATAGGTGCACGCCAACTCGCGGCTAAAAAACTTAGAAAACAATCTATATTTTAGTTTTAGTTATATTTTATTAATGTGATACTAAAAAATAATTATAATATTAATATTTTTTAAATTTAAATGTTATTTAATTTTTTACTTATTATATTTTTATAGGAAAATAGCCTATTTCCCCTGAACTTTACCACTTTAATTCTATTCCCCCTTGAACTTTCATGTTCATCCTATTCCCCCCCTAAACTATCACTACTCATCCTATTTTCCCCTGAACTTTGAAAATACATCTTATTCTCCTCTCCGTTAATTTTCTGTTAAATTTTCTGTCAAATATTTTTAAAACAGCCTATTATTTTCCCCCGAACTATATAACATATAGTCTATTTTCCCCCAAACTATAAAAACTCTAGCCTATTCCCCCGAACTATATGATTTCTCTAAAAGTAACATATTTTCTTTAATTTTAATTTATTATTAAATTTTTTATATTACAAAATATTAAAATAAAAATATTTTAAATTCTAACAATTACAAAAAATTCTATATGATTTCTCTAATAGTAACATAATTTTAACATAACCATATTTCACCCAATTTTTA